>VXAY01001541.1:343990-419619 GCA_013399855.1 Oxyruncus cristatus | reverse complement strand
AAAAACAAACAAACAAAAAGTAAAAATAAAGCTTAAGTTGGTGCTGTAGACTTCGGTTTTTGGAATCTCAGTCAAACCTAGTTGGCAAAATAACTAAATATTAGTCCAGACAAAATTATATATAATATTTTGTAAAGATATATTTTATATAATATATATTTATGAATATGTGTTTATAATTTATTAAAATACTATACCTTTAGGTATCTTTAATACAAGATACAAGGTACTTTTAGGTATATGTAGGACAAGAGGCAACAGGCAGAAAATTCCTGATGCACAGGAAGTTCCACCTGAACATGAGGAAGAACTTTTTTCCTGTGCAGTGACTGAGCACTGGAACAGGTTGCCCAGAGAGGGTGTGGATTCTCCCTCAGTGGAGATATTCCAGAACCATCTGGATGCAATTCTGTGCCGTGTGCTCTGGGATGACCCTGCTCGAGCAGAGGGGTTGGACCACTGGACCCACTGTGGTCCCTCCCAACCTGATCCCTCCTGTGGTACCTTTAAGTGCGTAGCATACACCCTTCGACAACATTTTTGTGTGACGTGTCAGAACTAAAGCAACTTGTTGTCATTTGTCACTGCCTTTGAACTGTTCAAATAGAGCAGCAGCCAGGCTGTACGGACAACCAGGGAGAACTGGGGGGGTTGCTCCTGGCATATTTTTCCCATTAACCACCAGTGCAGGAAGGGTGTGGGACAGTGGGGGCTAAATGATGAACATGGAAAATTTATTTAAATTCCTCTTTATTTAAATTCTTCTCTAGGTGAGAATAGAGGTAGGGGTGGAAAACATCTGATCTACAAAACTTCTCAAGACCTGAGCATCACTGTGATTTGTGCCTGTCCTGGTCATCAGTGTCTCTACACAACCGTCAGCAGGTTGGTGTTTCGAGGTCGAATTTGTAATATGAGTTTGTCCATTTTGTCAAAAGGGAAAGACTCATCCTTCAGAACTTGTGTGAGCCCTGGGACAGTCCAGCCCCCTCTGCCAACGTGCTGTCAACTTCTGCAGCACCAGTGTGAGCAACTAGATATTTCACATAAGTCATTGACTTACAGATGAGATGTATCGAGTGTGAGCTAATTTATGTAGTCCCTTTTGAAACCAGAATTTACCTCTCAGGCAAAGGTTCCAGGGTGACTGCATGAGTTTCCCTCTTGACTGGTGTGAGTAGAGACTGTTGTTGTGGAGGGGGGAAATGAAGCAGAAGTTTGTAAAAGATGCAGTGATGTCTTGGAGATTGGGTACTACACCTGTGCTTTCACCACAAATGGTTAATATTCTCCCACAGGCTGGGAACATTTACAATGTCCATTATTTATCCTTTATGCCAAAAATTCTTAAATGTTGCATATAGAGTTTTTTCCCTTTTAACTCATTAAAGGATCGGTACCTGAAGCCAGTTCCTGAAGAGGTTTATACTCAATCTCCAGAAATTTAAGAGATTGTGAGCAGTTGTATCCAGTAATATAACTATCTGTAATTAGTTGTTAAATATAAAGTTAACTATGCATGTTAAGGAATTATCTATGAAGTCAGTGGAACAATTTTGGAGGTGAAACTCTCTTTTCTATGTGTGCTCAGCAGTGCTGCTAAAGAAAATAGGCCATTTAATATAACACTTTGGTGTTTATGCACCACAAAATGTTTACATTATGAAGTTAAATCACTGCAGAATTATCTGGCTTTGTTTGGTTTTATAATTTTTGTGTCTCAGTTTCCTTAAAATAATTAAAATTATTTTAATCTATTCAGTTTCAGAAGTCACAACACTATGTTTGTGTTAGTCATAGCTAATCATACACTGTCTGCCTGTAATAACTTGTGTTGATCAATCTCAAGCCAATTTGATAATCTTTCACCTCTAGAGATATAAATATTAACTCAGTTCAAGATTTATTAAAAGGAAATGGGTGTGAAGGGGAGAGAGAGCAGGGCAAAACTGACCAAACCCAAACACTCCCCATGGCTTTTGGCAGCTCCTGGCTGGTGAGTCAGCAAACAGTTCAGGTAGGATTTGCTGCTTTTTAACTCTCATGAAGGCAAAAAAAGTGAATAGTTAAGTGTGGGGAACTTCCTTAGATAGTCCAGGATGTGTGGAGACAAACAGGGAGCTCATGGAGAAGACTTGCAATTGTTGTCCCAAAATGAGACGCATGACACCCATGTCTGTAACTAATCAGGCTTCACTAGTTGCTTAATTGTCTTAAATTATGTAAACATGTATGAGTTCTGATAGTTTCACTGGAACTGGACACCTAAACATGGGAAAAAGTTTCCTTCTCTTGTTAATGTAAGATAATTTAAATGTAGGTTGGTGGGTTTGGACATTTTTGTGAGAATATATAACATTTTTATCGAATGCTTTATTTAAAACTGTCGCACAGCATTGTGCTGTGTTGTCATAGAACTGTAGGGAAAGAATTATTTAAAGACTTAACTTGCCTACTGTGTGTGCTTCTATTACTACAATAAAAGATGAGTACAAATGATGGACCAGATCCTAGTTTTGGTTTTTTGGTTTGTGTTAGTTTTATATTGCTATATATATAATCGTGAAATGGCTTGAGTTGGAAGAGGACCTTAAAGACTGTATAGTTCCAAACCCCTCCCATGGGCAGGGACACCTTCCACTAGACCAGGTTGCTCAAAGCCTTATCCAGCCTGGCCTGGAACAATTCCGGGGATGGAGCAGCCACAGCTTCTCTGGACAACCTGTTCCAGGGCCTCACCACCGTCACAGTCAAGAATTTCTTCCCAATATCTAATCTAAACCTCTCTCCGTTTAAAGCCACTCCCCCTTGTCCTATCACTACATACTCTTGTAAGAAGTCCCTCTCCAGCTCTCTTGTAGTCCCTTTGGGTACTGGAAAGCTGCTGGAAGGTCTCCCCAGAGCCTTTTCTTCTCCAGTCTGAGCAGCCCCAACTCTCCCACCCTGCCTCCATAGCAGAGGTGCTCCAGCCTGCTGAGCATCTTCATGGCCGTTTTCTGCACTCCCTCCAACATATGCATGTCCTTCCTATGTTAGGGGCCTCAGAGTACGTATGTGTACAAAAGAAAGATATGTAGGTTATAAAAAACTCAGAAGGTAAGTCTTTCTAAGACTGCTCAGCACCTAGAATATTCAGAATATTTGAGAAATTACAATTTTTGCAACAAATGCCTTTTTAGTGTTGGAAAGGCAGAGTTATTTCTTAGGATTCCTATCTGGACAAATATGTCCCTCTCTGGACAGTGCTCACATTTGTTAAACTTCATAGTGCTGTTCTCAATACAAAGCCTTGCACCTGAATGGGTCTGTTGGATCGCTTGTTTGTTTATGTAATTATTGGTTTTCTGAAAGCACAGTCTCCCCTGCTTTCTTGTTTGTCTTGTAACTGAGAAGAGATAGGATTCATGGCAATAAAGCCTGAAGAAAGCTCCAGGTCACCTAGTCTGAATTTTTTATTTATTACAGGACTGTTCCAAGTTCAGTATGTTCTGTCTGACTGTCAATATTAAAACCTCTCTTGTGAGAAGGTTTCTTCAACACCTAATCATCCTACTGGTAAAATTGGCTCCTAATTCTAAGCTTGAATTTGCTTGGCTTCTATTTCCAGCCTTTATTTCTTCCTCCACCTTTCACCTTAAACCGTAGTGCTTTAGTATCTGATATATACTGTTAAAATAAGCCCTGAATATTTCTTTTCTTTTCTTTTCTTTTCTTTTCTTTTCTTTTCTTTTCTTTTCTTTTCTTTTCTTTTCTTTTCTTTTCTTTTCTTTTCTTTTCTTTTCTTTTCTTTTTAAGATGAAGGGGTCAGAGATCTGAACGTTAAGTTCTCCCAGAATTTGTTTTTATTGGATCAGATTTATCAACAATAAAAAGAAAAAGTTTTGTCTCCCAGGAGATGTGCATGTGATAGACTAAATGTCATAATGATGTGAACAAATGAGATGTAACATGCACGGAAAATATATGTTTTCCATTAAATTTCCACAAAAATGATTGAAAACGTCTTGGGAATTATTTAAGCAATTTACAATATTGTTTAAAAAGGTACATCTGGGCACACTGAGTACAGTCTTTTGTCGTTCATTAGCAATGTATTTAATGAGGGTTTTTTTAAGTGATAGATAGTTAAGGTAACAGACAAATGACAGATTGTTTGTCTTTAACGATTTCCCTATTTCAGGCCCATTACAAAGCAATTAGAAATCTGACAGCATTTTTCCTCTGCATTACTGATCATCTAAAGTGATGAGAAATGAGAGGTGATGAATATTAATTGTATATTTTCATATAATTATCATAAATTATTACCTTGTCTAGTGCGCTGCAGGTGGAGTAAAATCAGTGGATGAAAATTCAGTCAAATATGATAATTTGAAAGATTTCGTGACTTAGTTTTTGTCTTTAAAGGGCAGTGTCAATCAGTGTAAACCAGGCACACATTAACTGAGGGAGAGACAAAGATACCCACACCTTTCCTCGCTCTGCTAGCGCTGCTCAGAGTGGCATTTACTCTTGTGCCCTGTGACAAATTATTTATCTCTTTTTTTTGTAGCCTGCCACGTTTACCCTGGAGTTCTATCAATTCCTCTGCAACTTTTCTCCATAAATATTTACATATTGATTGAGCATTACAACAATATCAAAAACTGTGCACTGGGCTGAACAGGTAGCAGCTGTTCTCATCTCTTTTCACCCACTCGGTAGATATGCAGACTGTAACTACTGAGTCTTCATGACACTGTCATGTCATGGGTCTTGAAAGGTCAAAGGATATCATCAGTTCCTTTCCAGACAGGGAGAAAGATGGCACAAAGATTGAACAGGCACAGTAACGATGAATTTTGGTGCTCCGTTTTGGAACACAAAACTCCTATAAATTACAGCACTTCATTTCATAATGCATCTTCTTCCTTTACAGTTGGTGTAAAAATAACAAAACCAGATTACTGATGCTCAGAATCAGGTATTTAGGCAATGTGACTAACGCTTGTGTTTTTCCTGGGAAAAGCACTTAAGGCTTTGAAGACAAAAACAAGAATGATATCCCATTTATCTGAGGCAGCAGACCTTACCCATGAGATAATTCACTCTTTTACTGCATTTCCCTGCATATTCCTGGCTCAGAGAAGTGATTGAATCAGAGGAATCATAAAAAGAAGTTATTATGTCACTAAGTCTATCAAAATCCGTGTACTTAAATAAAACTGCAAGTACAAATTTATATTTTTATCTTGATTTTCAATGCTTGATTTTGCAAACTTGATGATTTAAACAAACTGCATTTGAAAAATCACATTATTAACATGATGTTTTACCTTCCGAAATTGCTGTGTTACTAAGGAAATGTGTGGTGTAAGGGCGTGGAGTGTTTTCTCGTGGTGGCAAACCTCACAACCATCTTAATTTGGTTTCTTCAATGACTACAAAACCTGGGTTAAACATGTACTTAGCCTTCTGTCTCTGATAGTGAGCAGAGTGGAATGAAAAGGTAACAAGAAAGAGCACTAGTGTAGAGAAAACCTTCAGGTGTTAAATCCCCTGAGATGTGTATTTTTCTTACATGTATTAAACGCTTTCCTGGGTCAACAGCATGTAGTTACAAGCACACTACTATTTGAAAGTAAAGGTCTCATTCGTCAGTAAACTGCCATTCTTGGTCACACTTTGTCAGTGTGGTATATTCCAATCCCCATTTTCATCATTATGGGGTTTCCTTCGTGCTGTAAAAGCCTTCATTCCCGTACTGATTGCCTGCAGATGGGAAAGGTAGCGTGACTAGGATGGTACCACCAGGCCTCGTGCTCATTGTAAGGCATCTTATTTAAGAGCTGGACCTTGTCTGAAGTCAAGGTCCAACTCTGTTCAAGTTTAAATTATAGATACATAAAAGTCAGCTTATTCCCCCCCCCCGGTTGTATGCTAGTACATTCTGTAGTAACTGTTTTCAGATGTTGTCATTTCAATCTTAGTTTTGTTATGTAGGCTCAGTAGGTTTAATAATGACTTGCACCATGCTCTGTGAGATTGCAAGGCAGGACTGCTCTGTGATACACATTTTTCTCAATATCCTTCTGCAACTGTGAAAGGGAAGAGTGCCATTTTATGGCTTTCCCTTTTTCATGTCTGTCACTGAACACAGAACAGTTTTAATACATAATTGCAGTTATGCCTGTCCTGCATGTGGATTTTTCAAACAAAAGGACCTCTTTTCTTCCCCTCCCTCTCATACATATGTTCACATGCTGCTTAGTCACATGCTGCTAACCATGTGTGGAGAGCCACGTTGTGTCATATTTCTTCTTTTTTAAAATTCCTGTACTGAAAAGACTGGATAAGGCTCCTTTTGTTGCCATACCTTGATCTTTATTCTGATACACTTAAACCAAATATTCAGCTGTTTGAAAAGCCTTTCCAGAACCGGGTATGTTTAATGTCACTTTGGTTACTTGCTACTGCAAACTGCAATAAACACAAAGGCAAGGGAGCAACAACTGGGGTGTCCACAAGGCCTGAAAACATGACAGATTGTCAGTATTTCACAGTTTATGTTAAAAACAGCTTCTTTAGAAAGGCAATTATAAAATGAAATATTTAGTTCTGGTAATCATTTTATTAATTTTATTTTAATGGGCTCTTTCCAAGATAATTGGTTATGTTTACACGTTTGTTCAAGAAAAGCACTGGGCTAATTGGCTTTTTGCTTATTTTCTTTAGAGATACAGTTTATAATTTATCATTTGATGAACATTTTCCATTATGTGGAAATTCTTTTAAAGACTAAAGTGCTTTCTGAGTATGGCAACAAGTAACAAAGTGCCTTTTAGTATTACAGGGAAGAATATAGTTGTTGTACTCAAATGCCACTTAATGATATATTCCTATATTACATATATTTTTTAGTCTTACCTTAAGGAAAACTCTTGCCTTTTTAGTTTGAACTAAAAGATGTAGTTTGAAGATACAGCTGTGCGGATCTATTGACCAGTTGTCAGTGAAAGTGGCAAAATTCTTCTGCCATTCCTTCTTCACCTGCTTCAGTTGTGTTCTCTTGCTGCCCTTGCATCACCACCACCGTCTGTGTGACCACACAGTGAAACAATTCACTGAGGTAAAAATTCAGTTCTGCCAAAAAAAAATTATAATTTTCTGCTGCTTTTACTCCACTGAACAGATTTGCCACGTGTCAGTGTCAGCACAGAGAGGGTGGCTGGAGAACTTGTCCAGCACAAGGGAAAGAGATGGAAGAGAGGAGCAAGCCTTGCCATTTGGTGTCACCTAGCCACTAGATTATGTATAACTCTATCATCAAATTGCATGCTGAGCTAGATTGTGTGAAATTCATAAAAGTAAACACATGATAAACAAAGCTGTTCTGAGATAATGTATATCACCCAGGTGTGTTTAAAGGTTAAGATATATAAAAGAGGAATAGTACTCAATCATAAGAGATCAACCCGGTCAAATGGAAATAAATGTTACTGAAGAAAATTTGCATTTCCTTCCTATTTTTGTAACTGGTACTGAGATTCACCTGGTTTGATATTAAAATTATATTTCAGCATAATAGTTGGCTTGTTTTTTGGCTCATAGAATTACTCTGGTCTACTTTATTACATTATTGTTACCACTTACCTCTAATGTTGATTGAGGCTGGGGGAGGTGTTCTGTTGATGTTTCAGGCAAGTTCAGGGCCCATTCTGTCAGACTCTGTACAGACTTATCATTAACAAAATCCTGTCAACAAAAAATCAAGTCTATTTAACAAAAGATCTAAAAGAAAGAGTAATTCAAGAAATTTGGGAGGGCAATGAAACAGCAACTGCTTTGCATAACTAGTGAAACAGATCAGTTTGTGTGACTTAAAGGCTTTGTAGCTGGTTTTGGTGAACACAATGTTTAAAGTTGGTCGTGCTGATCTAAATTACATGATGATATGTCTGCATTTTGTGGACTGTGAAAATGATAATATATATACTTCAAATGCAAACATTCATTTCAGAAATGCACAACAGGGCTTCAGTCCTGCAAAGGAGCATGTACACTTCTATTTGCACTGCAGTAATGGGCACACTGGCATGCTTAATATTTAACAACTGTGTGAGTATGTGCAGAAATTGGCTCTTAAACTGTAAGACCAGATTCAGGTTTGCTTTAGTGTTTACTGCTACTGTTAGTTTTACTGGTAACTGTGATTTCCAAGCTGTTATACACATCAGCCCATGAAATCTTGTCCCTGAAAAATAGTGCAGCCAACTGTGCATGTAAATTGTGTGTTGTTTCTTTTCATTAAAAGAAAACATGTTTTCAAAAATTGATCTTGATGCAATATTACAACAAGCACTCAGTTTAAGAGCTTACTTTGTAAGATTTTGTCAGCAGAGCTTCTGCAGTAACAGCATGAAAGTTTCTTTTTCACAGGTAATGGATGGCAGTTCTCATGCATAAGAAAAGGATAATTTAAGGTTTTCTCTACTGACCAGCCTGTAACAATCAATTGCAGGTAAAATATTAGACTCTATGTATGTCCAAAAGCCAGTGATCTGCCTTAGGTTTGAATGAGGTGTATCTGAAGGTCCATTGCATACTTTTCTTCTCGTAAATTATATTAAAAAAAGAGAACCCTTCCTATCAAAAGAAATAAATACTTACAAAGCTCATGATTTCTTGGTGATGTCTATGCAGAGACAACTTCTGAAACACAGCAGTTTTTCCATTTCAGGAAAAAGGTAGAGGAGATGGGGGCAGCAGGGAGAAAACAAGAGGCGAAAAGATGGATTTACTGAAAATCTGTATGACTTCATTCCATGTGTTTCTGATTGGATTGTATGGACAGATAATCAGATTAATCTAAATCCACATAGAATGTAATTTCTCTCTCTATTTACAGCCTCCAAATTTCTCTTTCAGTTTCAAATCTTGCAGCTCCAGAAAAGAGAAATATGCAAACTATAGAGAGATTCCAAATGAAACTCTATCCAAATCCCACCATGTTCTCAAAAGCTGTGGAGAAAATAATGATACAAGACTGGTTCAATTTTTTTGATCACTGTTTAATCATCAGTCTTAAAAAATAACAAAAAGCCTGCACTTTCATTTTAGTTACAATCTTTTGTACTTCTAAACAGGAAATGGCAAACAACAGAAGTCTAATAAGTGCTCAGGAAAAATGCCATATGGCAAGTGCATCATCACAAAAAACACGATGAGCTCTAAACTCTGCAAATGTCTTCGTGCCACAGGGATGCACAACCTTCATTAGCAAAAAACAGTGTGAGTAAAGCCATGGCAACTTTTCACTCATGTAATTTGTCAATGATGCTTCATTTGCTTCTGTGTGATAAGTTGTAAAAATATAATTGAATAAATATTTTGTTAGCATCGGTCTCGGAATAAGGATGAAGAGATGCGGAACATTGAAAATATTTTTATAGTTTCTCTGTATGATGTACTCTCAGTTTTATTTGAGTATGGGGGAAAATATCTCAGAAACCTTCAGGGATGTTGATTTTTAACTTTGGTTTCTTACAAATTTTTTAGTTCTGAAAGGCATTTGTGAATCCTTCATTCAGGGTCCACCTGCAGCTGACTTAGTGGTCCTGGAATCTCAAATAATTGTCTTTGCCTTCTCACGTTTCTTTGTCTCTTTAGATGCCAGTTCTTGCTCTTTGGTCAAACAGCAACCCGGAACACTGAGCCATGGTGTTAATAATTGATTTCAATCAGGAGAGCTGAAGATACTTTTGTAGCAGAGGCAGTATAAGAACGATTAGAAATGACAAGGTACGGCACATATTTATTGAAGGGGAGCGATCCCAATGTGTCTGGAGCCCTCACTGGGGCTGTGCCAGGCAGGCAGCTTTGGGATGGAGGGACAGGAGCGGGGTCTGGAGCGGGGCTGGTGACAGGGTCACACCCGTCTGGTGGCAGGGTCAGAGCCGGCCGGAGGGGCACTCCTGGAGCAGAGCACCAGGAGCGGGCAGGACAGGGCAGGGCAGGGCGGCCCGGGCAGCCCCCGCGGAGGGAGCGGCCCCGCGGGGCCGTCTGGCAGCTCCCCCCGGGCTCTGGGAAGGGGGATCCGCTCGGCTCCGCTCTGGCAGAGCTGGCCCTGAGCCCAGCAGCCAAACCCCAGAGCCAAGCCCCTCCAGCCACTGCGGATCCCAAGGTGCTTCTCCCCTTGTTTCTCTGCCGCACGGAGAGCAGATGGCAGACACTCACTTGTGCAAGTACAAGTGACACTTAAGCTTCAAACTTCTATATTTTTTTTTTTTTTTGGCCTTGTTACCTACCCAGCTAGTAAAACCACGCTATGGTTGCTCAATTATCAATTTCTCTGGGAGCACTTGTTTTGGTTAAGGAAGTGTATGTTCCCATTTTTTGCTCCCATTTCTTTTCCATAGGGTGGGATCTTCATTCTTTGGACGTAAAGTAGTTTTTGTCTGATCCACGTCTCTGGTGCGAGACAGAAGAGATGCATTGGGTGCTGTCTAGTTTCTTTGCTAATTAAGAAGAGATAGTAAATGATCTCAGATTATTGCTGTAACCAAAAAGAACTAATCAAACATTTTCTTGTGCACTAAGTGCCAGTTGCTTCCCTGAGCAGTCTGGTTTCTTTGCTTTAGTGTACTGAAGAAAAAGCTTCCATGGCCAGAGGTCTGTGGGATGCCAGGGTTTCAGTGGGGAAGTGACAGAACGGAGAAACAGTTTCTTTCTATTCATCAACTCAGAGATCCAGTGTAAAATTTTCATTCAAGCCTTTGGCAAAATTCCCAATAATTTCAGTGGGACAAGAGTTTCACTCCCAGCCTGTACTTATTAGGTTATTACTCAGCGTGTACTCATTTAGAATGGATTGTAGTTTCGTGATAGCCTGTAATTGGAAAGAGTGTTACGAGAAAAGTAGAAGATATGTTTTTGGTTGGTTTTTTTTTTTTTTGGTTGGTTGTGGGTTTTTTTGTTTGTTTGTTTTGTTGGTTGATTTTTTTTTTTAATAAAAGGAAAACAATCATCACTTTTTTCTTTCCAGCTGCTGTATGAGTTGAGATCAGTTTTGTTTACTTCGGTAGGTGTGAGGTTTGCAGCATTATTTGTTGAAGAAGGTCCTTCTCAAAATGATGCAGATCGTGTGTGTAAAGCTGCCCTTTGTTGAGTGAGTTATTATGAAGGCAGCTTCCCAAACATTGAATTTGATAAACTATTAGGCTTTGGTTTTTATCTTGTAAAACATGTGTACTGTGGGTTTCCTGTATAATAAAATGAAATTCAGAATTTTCACAAGCCTTATGATGATTTTAATGCGGGCCTGTACCAGAAAATGTTTCAGGACCATAATATATGAAACATCCTCTGCTCGCTTATCAATATAAAGATATATTAATATGGTTATCTGGGGCATGCATGCATGCAGTGCAACAATAACATAAATGCAAACAAATACGAAACTCATATGACAGCTGGAGAAAAATAACAATGCAAACAAATAATGAATAAATATAAGATTTGCTTAATCCCTCCATCATGGTTAAGATCTGATATTGCCATTATTTTAATTTTTAATACCTTTGATAGATAAACAAAATGTCTTTGCTGTTCAGACAATGGTTTTCTTGAGAAATCCAACACAAGGTACAAGTCCAGAAATAAAAATAAGGTAAATTTAAGTAGGGGAATATTGAAATAAATCGCTATATCTTTGGAGCAATTACTGAAAAAAAATAAAGCAAAGAATACATGCTTGTCGAGTATGAAGTATAAATAAATAATTTAGGTGAAAATGGATGACTAGAAATAACAAAGAGACGACCAAATAATGAAGGGCTAAAGGGTGGTTGTTACATCTGATGTACTTCATCGTATATTGTAAGTAATTGCTATCCATAAAAAATTCCATGGCTTCTCTATAAGAAAAAGAGACAATTTGACAGGCAACACTAGTAGCAAGTGACAGCAAGTATAAATCCTTGGCAACTGTCATTATCCTGCTGTTGAATTCACGTCCCAAACTGTGTGATAACTTTGACCTGTGTCGCTGTTATGGAACCAATGTCTGTTAAAGTAACAAAATTTTTCACTTATCAAAGGAAAACATTAGCCATGTGCAGATTTATGTCTTGGAAAACTGTATGGACTATGTGTTTCTCCTTAGTGCACTGTTGTTTTCTATTTAAAGAAGAAATATGGAGATGTGCTTTGGTTAGATAATAATGAAAAATTAGAAAATTGCACCGGAGCAGTAGAATAGAAATTTCGATCTGACGTAGCTAAACAATCTCAGCGTGGAGAACTAACTGAAAGGAGAAGTTCCTTTTGTAAAAATTTCAGAACGACCTCAGTGCTTTGGCCATGAATAAACAGCAGTTTAATTGCCTTTGTATGGAAAAAAGAATTGTTAGAGCTCTTCAGGTTTTTAGTTGTTTTCATTTCTTTTCCTGTTCAAAGTTCTGGTTTCAAAACCTTTTCTCTCTGTATCTCTATCTGGGAATCTTTCCTTGTGCTGTAGAAATAGGATCACAACATCTTGGTGCTAGCAGCTAGCAAAATTTTCCTTTAATATGGAGTATCATTCCTCCTGACCAGTGAAAGCAGTTTCAAAATGACTCTTTTATGCAGTTTCTACATATTAAGAATTTCATTTTATGTTGTTTAATCTCCAGGAGAATGGGCACCAGAGTTACATCTAAATCTGAGTTTTCTCAAACTCTAAAACAGCTCAGCAGTGCAAGGGTAAGATTACTTTTGGTAAGTGCACTCTCACATCTTCTGTTTGAAACCACCTCAGTTAAGGAATTGGAGTGTGTGCACAAGTACCCTGAGGTTTACATCCACTGTACATACAAATAGTTGTTATGATGGGGCAAATTGTAAGGAAAAGGTGGACAAGGGCTGGGGAAACAATAATCCCTGTGGTATATTCCTAGTATGGTGTAATTTAGTGCCAGTAGGTTTTGTAGGTGTACATATATTGTTGAAAATATATACATATAAAATATATGTTGAAAATATTTGCTACACCAGCCCTCTTACATGAGGGTTTACTTGTCCTGTAAACAAGGTCCTTCATAGGTAATGCTAACAGTGCTGTTGTTATTCCATCAAAGTAGTTTGTGAGTGGTAAGTTATGATTTTATCTGCTAAAGAAGCAAGGAATCTACAGAGTAAATAATGGCAATTAATACATTTTTATTGTATAAAGAAATTTCTGTCTGTTTTGGTGGTTATTTTCTGCTTTTGAAGTGGGTAACAAAGCCACTTTTAAGGAAAAGAATATTTGCAACAAATAATGTCCTCTTGCTGTCATTAGTCAAGATGAGAACACAGCATAGTGTACTCAGATCTCATAATACTAAAATGAGTTTTCTTTGATTGAACTCCAACATTTAATATTCCTGAGACAGCATATTAGTTTACGGATTTCCTGGGAAGAAATACTGCAATTCGTGTGGACAAATGTTAAAGTTCCCATTTGTCATGACATCATTTTTGTAATTTATAATGGGAATGTTCTAATTCTTTAGAGTTATTTGAATATGAAAGGAGAATGAGGGCTTGATCTCATCCAATTCCTTTCTTGCTTCATCTTGATCTTTAATACTGCTCTTGGCACAGTTACACTAGTGCTGATTTGGATCTCCCAAAGACTGGATAAAATTAGATTGCTTGATCTTCAAATGGGGGAATATTCCATCTAGGCTTTTGGCCTACGGTACAAAGTAATTTTGTGCCATTAATAGTAGCCTCAAATTGAAAGTTGGAGGCTTTTGTTCTCATTATCTTTAATGTTTTTATGCAAATAAAACCTTTTTTTTCTAGTTTATGAGGTAATTTAATGTTCATTTTGTGTGAAGGAAGCCTAGCACAGACTTCATGCTAGTGCAGTGTGGCATAGCTGAAATGCCTGCTGTACTTCACCATAATCCTGTCCTACAGCACTTTATACATTTCCCTTCTGATCTTGGCTTGTGCAAAGATTAATTGAGCTGAATTATGAAATAATGTTATAGTTTGCAGAAATAAGAATCAGTTTCATAAGGTGTTTTGCAACTTTAATTAAGATATTGTAGGTTTTCTGAATTCTCTACAGTTAATTAGTACTAATTTAAAGTAGTTGAAAGACCAGAGCAAAAAGATAAAATTTTAACTACCTTTATCATATTTCTGTTTCAGAAAAGGTTTCCCTCCCTACACAAAAAAAGCTGTTAAAATCCTGAAGGGAAGCAAAGCTCTAGACAAGTTCTCTTTGCCCACCACATTCACCTGCAATCAGCAATGGTATTGAGAAGGTCAAGACTTCAAGATTGTTTTACACATCAAACAAAATCAGTTCAGAGCTGTGATGGAGCAGCAGATGTATAGACAGCTACAAATCAAGCAGTACAGAGAATTTCTGTCTTATATCACCATCCAAGAGAAACAGAGCTGAAAGTGTTCCCAGAGGTCAACTAAGGTAATCAAAGCTCTTCTCTGTGGCTTTTAATCAAGAGCGTTGCTGTTCAGTCACCTTGTAATAACAATTCAGTTGATATTCTAAAACAGACCCTGCTAATTTTTATTAAGATTTCTTGACCTGGTAATTTCTCAGGCCATATAGTTTTTAAAACCATATTGATTCCATCAAACGTTCCCGGAAGACACAGTTACAACAAGTCAGGCTTCCCAGTCGGTTTTACTGTTTTTTAAGGTTTAACAATAGATATTGTTAAACAATATAACAATATCCAACAAGTTGACCCCTCTGCAAAGAAGAATGTGATTCTCCATAATTAATCCAAAATGAATTGATTCTGTCTGTCTGGAAAATCCAAGAGAGCAATTGGATTTTGCACTGTACCATAAAGGTGACTAAGGAGAAGATTTGGTGAACAGAAGTGTGCCATGACGTGTTCAGTTTAGATCTCCTCATCAAAAGCTTTTTGTTGTGTCTTCTGTTTTGGGGAAGGAAATTGCTACAAACTGAGACAAAGCCAGATGATCAGAGTTATCATGGTTTAGCACTCAACACCGAAGTAGCCACACTGATTTGATAGCATGACTTGCATTAGAAATACTAAAAAGAAGACAAAAAAGCTGGGATTTTTATGCGGTTATTTTGTCTTCCAAGAAATGTGGGAACTCTAAAATATGTGAGATTTGCCTGTATGTCATTATGGTTTAAGCGAAGTATCAGTTCAGTGCTAATTTAAATGAATGGGAAAATTTCCAAGTTTTTTTTTTTTTTTTTTTTTTTTTTTTTTTTTTTTTTTTTTTTTTTTTTTGTGGGAGAGGAATTCACATCTTAGGTCTCAAACCAGTTTTGAGTTGTGTGTGGGAACCTCTTGTTGAGGGCTAGAAGAGAGACCTTATGTCACAAATGTTCTTACAGAACTGTGATATTTTCTTATAAATCTGCTTTCCTCTCCTTTTCTTTTCTTTTTGAAAATAGTCTTACTGGGTTATTATGCAGAAGTCATTTGTGGAATGAGGATCTTCAAACAGTATTATGATGTTTTTATATTGATTATTAGTTTGTTTAATTTTATTCTGGCAGCTGTATTGAATATATTTTGCTATCTGGGAAACAGAAACAATTAACAACAAGCCCCACCTCTGCAGTGTACAGTCACTGTACAGGCATAATTGCTGTCAATTTGATTGAAATTTTGCCTGAGAAAAGACTGTCACCAGTTCTTATTTTTTAAACTAGAAGCAATAACCTACATACTATGCACTGATAGCACTCTTTAATTACAAGTTTCCTCAGAATCAAAATTTTTTCCTATATTTGTTTGAGCTGATAACTTGTGAAAAATACTTTTAAAATTAGGTGATTTATTTTCCTGTGAAGTTCTTAAGACATTTCATAAAAGTACTTTATAGCAGCTACTTTCCAGTATTTTGGAAGTTCTGAATAAACTCCACTTGGCACAGGTTAAGTCTATGCTGTTTAGAAGAGTTCCTTTTCTATGTATTTTCTACATTTAGAACTTAGATGCTGTGAACTAAATTCTTACACTGTGGAGAATTTTAGTGACCATATGTTCAGATTGTTTTTTCGCACTAATTATTATGAAAGTTCTAAAAAAAAAAAAAAAAGGTAAAGAAAAAAAATAATGTTGAATTGTTTCTTTAGTACCCTAAACTGGATTTTCTATTTGAACAGAACTAACTGTGCTCTCTGTTTCAAAACTCTGGCAAATCCACCGAGCATTTGAACTATCCAAACTTATTAAACAGCAGCCAAATGTAATCAAAGTCATAGCTTAGAAAAATGGCACAAGGAAGATCTTTGCTAAAGTTTCTGGGTCCTTAATTAAGTCAGTAACCTTGAATACAAGTTTTCTTGTGTGCATGAAGTTTCTCTGCAGCTTTTGTTTCAAAGCCTAATGTAAATCCTTTTTTTCCTTCAAATTAAGCTTATATGAAACTTGTCATCCTTTGCACACTCTTTCTACAATGCATGACTTGTTAAAAATACTTATAAATGCTGAGTGAAGGAAGTTACAGAGTAAAGCACAATATTATTTGGCACTAAAAGTCAAGAGCATAATACCTTTAAAGCAAGATTTTTAAGGTTATGCGTTTTTCTCATCCTATGCTTTCTAGTAACAATCTAATCATAATTTAGTAATAAACTACAGTCCATATGATTGGTAAATTAATTGTGAACGGATTATTTTTTTTCTAACTTCCATTTTTATTTTTTGGCCGACCAAATATTCACCCTAAAAATAAAGAAGTCTGTAAAATCAGGGTTCCTTACCTCTCACATCCATTTGGCTGCTGGAGGAGTGCTCTGAAAAGCTGAGTCTGAACATGGCTGCACAACGAGGGTTCTTGGCAGGCAGCGCTGGAGCACCAGAACCTAAAGACATACCCCGTGATGCCGAGCTTAGATTTCAACTGGAGAAACCTTTCCGTGCCCATGCGAAAAAACCCGAGAGGTAAAAACCCCAGAATGCAAAACTCAGACCCCACCGCCCCAGCAAACAGCTTAAGGGGTGTAATTAAAAATTGTTTTCATCCCGTCTTTTTGCATGGTTTAACAAAACTAATGTTTACTCATTTACAGCTCAGTAAGAGGATAATGTGCTTAATGAAAGAAAAATCTACTGACAGCCACATTTATTGCCCTTCATTAGCATTGGTACTTAATTTAATATAGATCTGAATAGACATTAGGGAGCCTGCAGGAGGTTAAATGGTGAAAATGTAAAGAGATTATTGAATTTACTGTTTAGTTTCAGTGACATCAAACAGACATAATTAATTAGGCTTATTCCACTACCAAAATAATCCAGAATGTAAAATTGGATTAATTAATGCATTTTTTTAGTGGTTTTGTTTTTGTTTTTGTTTTTTTTTTTAAGTTTTATACAGCAATCTGGAATATCTACTTTCCTATGCTTTATTAATTTTAGGTTGTTTGATAAGACTATTGTTAATATTTTTCTTCTCTCCTCATTCTTTTATCAAAGTGGTAATTATGTTTTAGTTTTTACCAGAGGTGAAAAATGTTTCAGAATCCTCTCCGATTTAGATATGAATGTAAATGTTTCTCACTGTCATTTTAAGATCACAAAGTACCTTGTGAGATTTCTGCTGCAAATTTTTGGTAGCATTTTATAACTGTAGCTTAAGTAGGGTTCAGTATCAAATTAAAGATACCAGTTGGGCATCTTATTAAACTATGAATCCAACCCGCATTTGTGACAAAGAACTTTTAATTGATACAATCTTATATATTCTACAAAGCAAAATTATTATTAAGGTAGTGTATGTGTAGGTAGGAATCTACAACTCCAGTGTACTCTTCCAATGGGAAGTGTAAATAAGGTCAGTTTTTTAATATAACATTAAACATCCCATTTTTTATAATCTTATAGTAGTAGAATGTGTGATAGGTTTTTTAAAAAATTGGGGAGCGCAAATCAAAACAAAAGCAAATCATTCACATAATTTGCATATTTGGTACACATGTTGTACGTATTTTATATATCAATTACTTTGCATTTTGGAGCAATTTTTTTTCTTATGTTCTTTCTTTAGAACCAAGCCTTCGTTTTTATTTTTCTACATAGTTTTTAAATATCATTTGTGGTCTTGGGAAGTATTAAGAGACATATTTTAGTGTTAAATTTTTCATTCAACATTTCAAAGTGTTCAAATGAACTTTCACTAATTCTTTTACAGATTGCTGATACTACAAATGCATTTCAGGCGGATATACACATTATACTCATTACTGGCTGTTTGACTAAGAAAATTACTATTATATAGCTCTCTCTATAACCATAAAAATCTAACACTAATTAGTAGGGCCTTTATGATGTAAGTGTATTAATTAAAGGTTTGTTTGCATATTCATGGAGATATTTATAAAAGAAACTTATATTTTAAACCTGTGTCTTGCATAACCAATTTTATTTATTATATTTAATATATATATTATATATATTATATATATTATATATATTTTACGTTTTGATAACGTGAAAATGATTCTGAGTCCAATTCAGGTGATCCAGTCACCAGGATGGTTGTAACTAACGGCCCGTGTATTCAATAGAAGGCACATATCACTGTGTTTATTTTTGCAAAAGTGGATGCTGTTTGTGCTGAATGAATCCTTTACACAATCCTATTATTGCAGTGCTTTTATAGGAGTGCTGCTATTTGTTACAAAGTCTTCACTGGTACACATATTATAGTTTCTCCATGCACATGACTTGAGTGTTGTGATAGATTTCCAAAGTCATTGAGCGAGCCTTTTTTTCCTTCTCTCATTTTCCTCTTGCAAGCCAAGTTCAAAACAAAAACTTCTGTGCTTTGTCTGCGTATCTTTGGCTGTGTTTCATTGTGACATGCACTGCTGTTCTTTTAGCACCAAAATGTTGGCACACATTACTGAAAATTTCACACCATCTCTTGCTGGATCAGCAAGCTTAACCTACCAAAATCTGGTGTTGTTGAATGGTTTTTGACTGATAATCAATCTTTTTGCTGCTCGACAGTTGTTGCTGGGACACAGACTAGAGCAGGTGGCAGATGTGCCTTGTCTTTTGAGAAAAGAAAGAGTAGGTGAGCTTGGGCACAGAGTAACATATTGTGTGTCCATTAAAAGGGTAAGTATAACAGGGAAAAGTCACTGCTATAAGTAGAAAAGCCACCAACACCAGAAAATAGGACTTCTAACATCCCTGTTTGCAAGTTTAATAGAACTGGAAAATGACAGTTCCTAGTGTAGAATTCCATGTTCTCAAAAATCAGAGCTGATGTTAAAAACATCCATAAATACTCTGTATAAGATTCCATACTGCTTTTTTTAATTTATTTTTTTTTAATTTATACATATAATTTCATTACAATGGTAATATACAGATTTTTAAAAAGCTACAATGTATTAAAGATAGGTTTTAGAGATGTAGAGAGATAGACAGTACCTATTTTACAATTTCTTTCTCTGGCCCAAGATTGGGAGGAGAGTGTAGAGTAGTATGACTTTTTGTTATAAACATACTGATGGCTGCATTTGAGTCCTTCACACACAGATAACAAGCTCAAATGTCAGCAGCAGATCTTTTTTGAATGGGAATGGAAGGTCAGTGATATAGTGTAAAGCCTGAACCCTGGAAATCTGTACAAGTGATCCCATGGAAACCAGATAGACTTTTTACATGTGTAGTTGGACATAAATATTTGCAAGATCAACGTCTTTGTAGAAATTTGTGTTTCAAGTACTGTATAAATCACGAAGACTGCAAGAACTGTATCATCTTGCATATAAGTTTATTGCTTCAAGTGGCATAAATATCTGCATGAAATATAATTCCCAATGATGTTGATGTCTTGGTTTATTGGGATTTATTCACCTCCTTATCTTTCTGATGCACTAAAATTTAACTTGAGGTTTTGATTAAGTGAATGGGGATTCAAACATAAGATAATGAATTGCATGATCTGGGATAAAAATTCTTATATTCTTCTAATATAATTCAATTTTTATAATAAATACATGTTGTAGGGTTCCATTTCAACAGGAGTTTAGCAACCAAAAATGTGTCAAGTCTCAGCCGTTTAAAACATATTTTTTGGGGACTATTGTGGAAATAATGTGGGGCAAAACTGAGCCAAGGAGTTAATTCTCTGTAGTGTGTTGGTCCTCTGTGTAATTTAATGATCATGAATGGTTGTATTTATTTAATTATTCTTTGGAAATATATGGGACAATTCGTATTTCAGTGGTTTGCAGACATTTATGTATTTAGCAGTTACTGAATTTCAAAATATAGTGGGTGTTCTTATTTATTCTTCTAGTACCTTGTGTTTCTTCTGCCAGCTCTTATTGTACCTCCACACCTCTTTACAATTGAATTTCAGATGTCCCCAGTGTACTACTTTGTACTTTCTTCATTACTTAACAATTTTTTGTTTTTGTATGCTTTTTTTTCTTAAACAGATACTAATTCAATTTCTATTGGATTTCATTGCAGTGACTTTAGCAACCTTACCTAATAAAATAATCAATTGTCTATCACTCCTTCCTGAAATAATTATGCATTTTATCAGTCTTACTATGGTGGAAAAAATGTCTTCTACTCTTCATCTGCCATCCAGTAATTTTTCAGTTTCTGTATTTACCATTTACCTTGATCTTGCTTCAGAATGTGACTACATTTAAAATAGGACTTCTTTTCTACAAGGAGTAAGTGTCAGTGAAATGATGGATTCTTACCATTCTAACTATTGACCAATTTGGAAATGTTTAAATTTCAAGCAGCACACTAAATAATATATCTTTTTTCTCATCAACACATAAAAATCAAAGTTGTCACCTTTTGTTTTTCAGAAAAAACAAATCTATGAACTTGAAATTAATACATTTTGTTACCAATTTTTCTTTAATTCCTGTATTGTATGATGTTATTTCAGTGCATTTGTACTGGAATTCTGATCTGAAAAAGGAATATGCTATAAAAATAGTCATAAAATATGCAGAAATATGTAACTCCTCATATGTTGTGAGCCTATCTTTCTAACAGGTTGAAGATCTCAAGGTCTAAAACAGAATGATTCAAGTTCTCTCTTGGATCATCATATATCAAAATAGAGTTGATTAGCTGGAAAGTAGCTTGATCAGGTCCTGAAAGATAAAATAGCAAAACCATGTTCTTTGAGAAGATGCCAGCAACACCTAGATTGCATTTTAAGTGTTTCTGACTGAAAACTAATTTTACTATTTTACTGTGGAAAAACCCAGATTCACAGTGTTATTACAGGTTCTTTTTCTGTTTTGAGTACCTTTTTAAAATCTGAAATATGCCCTTTTACGAGCTATTTCAGAATCTTCACAACATTGAAGTGTCCCTTCACTGAAGTCTTCAGCTTTGTTTTATACAGGAATCTGGTGGTAATATTAATTAATTATTATGCTGTGTCTTCTCCTTCTTTAGATTTTTCACTTAGCAAGCTCTACTCCTTCCTTTGGCACGAGAATCCGAGGTACATGTAGTGTTCCCTCAAGAGCTTCCACAGCAGCATTTGACAAGCATGGTCTTCCAGACAACATAGATGAGGCCTTGTTGATGGCACAATACCCATTGCAAATGTGGGTTGTCAGGCTTTAACTTTCCTTCCTGCTCTTCAGCTTCACTAACTTTGGTCATTACTTCAGTGGTTTGTTCAAGAAAGATGAGAAAACTTCGTGATGCTTTAGCTTGACAATTTAATGGTTTGCAAAGACGTTTTCCAACATGATGGTTCGACCAGATGTTGGATTTCTGGGAGCTTTATGGACTAAACATGCCAACTTACCTAGATGTTGTAAACTGATAGTCAAAAGTTATATTTATACACGCAGACACACGCACACACAAACACGTATCTGTAAATAGTGCCCAGTAAGGCAAGTTGGTCAGGGTAAAAAAAATCACCAGAGGGAATACTTTTTATGTGATAGCTTGGGAACTTTTTTACAATCAAAACATTCAAAATTTGCAGAAGCATAAGGTTAATTCTACAAATGGAATTGTTTAGTCACCAGTAAGCACCCACTATAATGTGCTGCTGAACAGAAATGGCTAAAACCTTTAAATGTAGCTTCCAGTTTTTCAACTGATTGTTTGTAATGATAGTATCTACTACATTTTATATAAATATATATAAACAAAATGCCCTATTTTTACCCTTTTATCCCCTTGAAAAAAACTCTGTTTCCTATTATACTTTGGTTTAGGGCAGCAAAGTGCAAGATGATACTGTATTAGTTAGGTGTGAGTACTATGTTTTGAGGGATTGCAGACTCTGATGCCTTTCCCAAAACCAACCTGAATTTAAAGGGAGAGATACAACTTCCTTCACAAAATTTTGTATTAGGGTCTGGCTGTAAAATGTCTGGATATGACAGGGTGTCTTTCTGTATACTTTTGTGATGTGGAAATATAATCATGATAAAGAAGTCAGCAATTCTGCAAAAAATAAGAATAAAAAAGAATTATTCTATTTAATTGATTGGAAAAATACTTTCCAAATATGACTTACAAATTGCATTTTGAACAAAAGAATGTGGAAATAATAAAGTACGGCCCAAAAAATGTAAATTAAATGTTAGAAGTACAGCTCTATTTAATTAGTAGTGTTAACACGTCCACAGCAGCATCCCAGAAGACAAATCCAGGGTAAATTTTGAGGCATCTTTATGTGTAAAAAGAACCAAGAGTTGTAAGAAAGTTTTGTCCATAACTTTTACATAACAACAGATGAGGATCTGGGCCTGTGGAACCTTGTTGTAGTCCCTTTGCACTTAGCCAGTGTTTAAATGACAAACGCTTCAAGAAATGCAAAACATTAATATATCTGCATCCCCACTAATCTGTAGATTGCAGTAAAAATCTGTTTAAAATAATTTATGTTTACATCTCTGACCACTGATATATAAAAAAAACCTAAACCAAAAATGTTTTTCAGCTGTGCTAAAAGGAGAAATTCATCCCAATCCTGAACAAGACAATCTCTCAACCATTATCACTCTAGATCCAGTGGCCATAAGTTCAAGAGCAAAAATGGAGACAAATGGTGAAGATAAATACAAAGCACTGGTGACTGTGAGGCATTTTCTCTCTTCTCTCTGCCAACTGGAATAAAATGGTTTGCATTGTAAACTATCGACTGATCAATTGAATTTTGGGTTGGCAGCCAAAAAACCAGAGAGTTTTAACGTTTCACCCGGTCTCTGTGTGTTTTCATCGTTCTGCATTGTTGCTGTAGTCTCTTCAGGGCTCGTCTTATTTATTCTGTTTGGCATTGACACCTGTTTAATCCCCAAATAATTTTATGTTTACTTGAGTGTAAATAGGGGAAGAATTCACAGGAAGTTGCATGACCAAATGTTAATTGCTTCTTTTTAACTCTTCCAAAGCCAGGGGTTTTTTGTTTCTTCAAACAATGTTCATTGCTTCTGCACTTCTCAAATATAATCATAGGAATTTTTACTCAGTTTTTAGTATAAATTCCTTGTTTGGTGAGACATATTGGCAGTTTTAATTGCTAATAAGTTACCTATTTGCAATTATTTCCCAAAGTAAAATGCAACTTCATTTTTTGAAAGGAATTACACCATGATTTTTGTGAAGTAAAAGATTTCATTTCAGATTCCTATCACACAAAAAACAGTGAAATCGATGAACCTATATTTTTATTTATGTTTTGTGAAAAGCCTCTGGGAGCATTTTCCCAATCTGGGGGCCTTCGTTAGTTTAAAAGGACACTGATGCCATGACCTGTTTTCCTTAAGAGTTCATCAAAAAGTTCAGGGCGAGGGGATGAAATACGTTGATTGGCAGAGAAGATGGGATGTTTGTAATTTTAATCAAATTTAGTACTAACACATACCTCAAATAATATGTCAGACTAGTGTTAGTGAGTTTAAAATCTAATGACAACTGCTGTCATTATTAGTTAAATATAGCCATTGTGCCTGTGGCAATAAATGATGACACTTCAGAACATGCAGAAACAAAAAACTCTCAAGTATTTAAAGAAAAGGGAGTGACTGTAAACTTAGTTAAACACAGGAATGTGACCTGTGTTTATGTTTCCCAAATACAGAGGCATCTGGAATTTGAACAGAATTGAGTGGAACATTATGTTACTACTAGAGTTTAAATTTTAGGAAACTTGGGCCTTTCTTCGTGTTTCATAAACATATATATCAGGGAATTTCATATTTATTTTATTAACACTTGTATGTATTACTACACAATATATATTTCAGATTCGTGTCTCTGTTATTGTTCCGTACACTTTAAAATGTATCACTCAATTTTTTGGAATCTTAAGAAGTGGGAGCTGAGAAAAGTAAGTCCTGTTTTTAATGGATGAAAATATTTTTTCCCAGACAATATGTTTTGGATTCATGAAGTTATGGAGTTTGTTCATGGCATTTATTGATATTTATTTCTGTCAAGGTGAGGAAAACGAAATAATTTAATGCAAGATGTGTCTGAGTACATAGGCATAATATAATATATACTATACAATATCTATATTTGTAATACCCTATACTAATCCCTTTCAACCTATAAATTTATTCCTTTTTATTATTTAAAGAAAGTTTCTTACAACTCTGTAAATCTTATTTAAACAATGACAGTAAAAAGGAAATGTAGACATCAGGAGAATAAGAAAACTGAATTTTGGAATAAGTTCAATGCAACATGCAAACCAGGGCTCAGACCATGAACAGTGTAGTCCTTAGATAGGCACTCAGGGGATGTCAAATGAGGATTTTAGTGCTCTGTGACTTTATACTTTTAACGTACAAGTGCTGTTTCTCATTCCTAATAGTGAACTTCTATGCCACCATATCATTAAGAACCCTTTTACTGCACAAAGCTATTTCTTGATATATGAATTTGAACTATAATTCTGCTATATTAGTTAGGTGTGAGATTTACAGCTGCTTTAACTAGCAGTGTTACTGCGTGGGGTTTTTTGGGGGTGTTTCTTCCATTTAGGTGATATATTCTGTTTGTCCACAGTTCTCAGTGTAATGTCTGTTTGCTGAGTGAATCTCCACTTTCTGTACCAAATTACTGACTGGTGTTGTTGATCTTGTTTAAATAGTTTTAACATCTAAAGTATAATTTAATTTTTGAAAATTGTGGTGAGTTCTGGCATAAAAATTTATGAAAAAGGTGAGTATGAAAAAACAAAGCTAAGATTGGTAAATTTTGCGTTATCAAGCACTTACTGTTCACTTGGTGGTTATCAAATTAAGGAACATTATCTTTGGTAGTAGCCTGTACAACTGTCTGCTACCTGGTGGCAGATTACTGAGGATCACAGAATAATTTGCCTGGAAAAGGACCTCTGCAGGTCACCCCGTCAAATCTTCCACTTGTGTTGAAGTAATGGTAGCAGGTCCTCGTAGATGATCTAAGTATTCAACCAAAGCAAGGACTTATATGTCAAACAGCTTCCCTGTTTTTTTTCTTACTGTAGTTGTAAGTCAGAGGATAACCTCTCTCCCTACAAACCTTGGCAATCTTCTGCTTTTCACAGTTCATATGTGCTCTGTTTCTATTACTTATCCTAGTCATAAGAAGACATTAAAATATTTTTAGCAGGGCTAGAAGTGTCCTTCCAATTTCCTATCAAATCACTTCTGCTCTAACTTCAGTTATAGCACCAGTGGGAAGCACAGGGTAGGTAAAGAGGAGCAGCGTTTACATCAGACACTAAGAAATCCTGAAGAAAAGCATGAAGTTGAAATCTCATCTGATGCCTCTGCTTAAACACCTTGTTTACACGTTGTGTAAGACTGGGATTATAAAATCCTTACCCTACTTCCAAATAAGTGCTTTATTATCAATGGCCTGCAAAGTCAGATTCCCAGGGCTGTTCTTTTTCTCTCCCCCCAGGAATTTTTTTTATTGCTGCACAGACCAATAGCAATAGGAGAGAGATCTCATCCAGCCTGCAATCTGGAGACTGGGAACACTCTCCTGGGAATTGTGAAATACGGAACTAAGTCTGTCAGATTGAGCATGTTGTAGAATCTCATCTCCCTCCACCCAGACAACATGAACACTTGGCCACTCTATAAATGAGACTTTGCCACTTCAGGTTATTTTTTGATTTAAATGCTCACTGACTGTGTTACTTTGTGATGAACTCAGTGCTACTGGCATTTGTCTCTGCATTTGGTATATCTACATTTAATATATCTGAATAAGGAAGCTTTGCTTTGGAGATTCCTGAGCCCCAAAAGACTGGCGGTTACTCAATTTATGCAATCAGACAGGATCATGGTAGCATAAGGATGCACAGAAGTGTCAATATACAGACCGTTGCAGGTGGCAAGAGGAATTTATTTTTGAAAATAAGGGAAAACAAAGACACTCAAGTTCCTGATTTTATGTCTGCGCTGCTCTGAAGCAGCAGAAGTTTATTCATTACCATGTAGTGCCTTCCTTGCACACAACAACCTTCATTCAAAGCTAGGAAGAAAAAGTCATGCTTCACATTTTAGGCCATGCAGATTCCTAGAGGGCTTATTCCTATTGTGCTTGAAGCTTCCTTGCAAGTTTGTATTATGGAACACAGACAAGATTGACCTTCACTACAATTCTCCAGCCAGCGTTAAGGAGTACTGTGGATGTAATCTTACAGGGGGAGCAAAATTTTTCTTTATCACATTCCTTGGTTTAGGCAGCTGTAATCTTCCTAAATTTGCCTTTAGGCATCTACTTGCTCTTCTCATTCAATGCCAAGCGATCTCTAAGTTTCACCTTATGTCATCTTTCATTATAATCTAAATCAGCTGCCACTTCTTTTCCAAGTACTGCTCAGGAGGAAACCAAACTACACTTACTTGGTGTGGGTTACCTAAACTGAAGACATCCTTTTGCAGCTGTATGACAGACAACTTGTAATACATGCTTATATGGGAAATAACATTATATAAATGAATATCCTACCAAACTAAATCGGTACCAAAAGGTGCAGACTTAGACTAGATTTGTCAGTGCAAGGTAGAGCCCCTTCTTCCCAGGCTTACTCACCTTCAGCAGCTACTCTGAGAACATACATTTTCAAAAATTCCCAAATGGCAGTCAGTCCATCTTTTTACTCACTGGTGTTGTTTAGTTGAGATTTTCAGATCTGTCTGGTGTTAGTAAATGTGTTTTTAAACAATTAATTAAACTGGTCTTGCCACAACGTCTTTATTACAAGATCACCATTGTCTTATGATCAGAAGGGGAATTCATGGATAAGTCATGTGAAGGTGTGATTCAAGATATGTTGTTCTTGTGAATTCTGGGATACATCTGCCTCATGACTACAGGCTCATATGACTTGGAACCTCTACTGATGGAATGACCAAGAGACAGTCAAGGCATCCTACGTGCTGAGTGGACAGGGTGTCTTATATAGTCAATCAAATTAAACTTTTCACACAAATAGGAGTAACTAACAAAAAATAATGTCCATAAGAAAACTGTCTTCAAAAACTGTTGTTGTTCATGAAATAAAAGGGAACTTTTTGTCTGAATAAGTGATTGCTATATGACCATGTCCTTGTAGAGAGGAGACTATTTCAAGCTCTTCTATGAGATCCTGTACAATTTTTCAGGAGTCCCATTTCTAAAATTGGTTTAGTAATGCTTGTGTGCTTTCTGAGTAATAGATCAATAATAGCAAACTGTCCCAATTGCCTGTGAAACAGGTCTGTGGAAGGAAGAAGTTGTTAGTATGAAGGAACTTAATGTCTGTACACTTTAAAAGACATTACTCTGGGCGAGCTCTACTCTATGCTTTGGACTTATGGAAGGGCCTTAGGTACATCTCTGGAGCACATCCATTTGTGTAGTTTCATCCAAGTGATATCAGTTTGCATGGATTGAAAGTGTTCTGTGATGTGAATCAAAGTACATTAAGTAGAAGCATTAGGTTCCTCAATTAAAAATTGCAGTCTCTGTTTGAACTAATTTAGATGCGTCCCTGAGGAAGAGAACAAAGAGCAATTGTTCAAATGTAAGTGTGAGATTTGCTTACCTGTTGAGAAGTAAGTTTGGTTGCAAAACCTTACTGGATTATGAATTTATAAAGTTACATTCTCAGTCCTGGTAAGTTACTGTAGCTGTACTGAATTCAATAGAGTTACCTAATTTACTTTTGCTGAGGATCTAATCCATGGACTTGAGGATCCAGTGTGTGAAGTTCCGTAGGTGGACAGCCACTGAAGCTGGGAAACTAAACCATGGTTTAATGACAGTTTTGGATTTTTTCGAATTGATTGCTGATATTAATGCTGATGAGAGGATTAATTTTCTTTTGTCTTAGAGTTTTAAATCACTGTGAAAGGCTCAGCCATTTATACTTTAGTGGATTTAGAGACATTTATTAACATAATCAACACATCCTTTATATTTTAGAATAATGTAGCCTCATGATTTAAAGACTTGTGAATTGAAACCAATTTTTCAAAAGAACTGTCATGCATCTAGCGTAATCCAACTGTAATAATAGCAGTATGAGGCTTACATTTTCAAAATTATGTGTATAGACACATTCCATTAACATTAATGACAGTTACAAGGCTAAGGATCAAATTTTTCCTGAGTTAATCCTCTAACTCCCACTGATTTTAGTGATCTTGGATTACTAAATAATTTTAAAAGGCCTTCAGCCCCTAAGTTTTTAAATATATCCAGCTCAGACTGAATTGTTACCAGTCCAATGATTGTGTTTATTGGCACAGTTTTGATCTCTAGCTGGATAGCTACTGATTATATTTCTGCATGCAATGAGTGTGCAACAATCTCCTTTGAAGATTTAATTGTAAGTGCATTTTGTGCAGAGGCAGTACACCATTTAGAGGTCATTTTCTAGTATTTGGGAAAAGAAGAAAGCTAACAGTTCAAGTGAAATAAAAATGTCGTTTATATGATGCAGTGTCAGATATGGAACTCAAACAATGTACAAAAGGTTCAGACTTAATTTTTCTGAGGCAGAAGAAATGAGAGGCATTTCATTTTTGTAGGTGAGAAGTGAAATGTTCCTCTCTGCTCACTGATAGAGGCATGCTAAGGTGAATTTTAATTATGACTAAATTGTGGTATTACTCTTTCATACCCTGAACATCTGTTCCCTTCAGGAACGATGATTTATGCAGGCTATCACTGCAGACAGCTTGCTACAGCTTATGTCACGGTTAGTAGGAAGCTGGTGGTACTATTTCAGAAAATACCAGCATCTGAGTGGAGACAGGCCAGTGTGTATTTTTAAGGTAGTTGAGAAAGGGGAGCATGATGTGTCTGTTTTCAATTTTGAAGCCAAATATTGACTTTTTTTTTAACTTTTTCCTTTCAGACCATCTGTCATTGATGAAGAAAGTATTTCGGCCTGGTTCTTCATAGTGGTGTCAAGCAAAAGAAAACCAAACCTATCATTGTCAACAGCATGTAAAAAACTATTGAGAACAGCTCAGACAGAATTTTAGTGTTTAAGAACTGCAAAGGACAGGTTAACTATGAAACTATTGCACCACAAAATCGAGCTGAAAAGGTAATCTTTTTTTATTAGCGTGTTTGAATGAATGCATCTCTAAAGTACCTTCTTTATTACTGCAGTTGTACTGCTTTTGTATAACTAGAGATCAAAAAAAAGCAGGCAAAAAAAATTCTCTTAAATTACAAAGCCTTGGAATTCAGCAAAACAGGGATTTTATGTGTGTTCAGGTTAGATAAGGGGAATTTTACTACTCTTCTCCCTCTTTCCTGAAATCCCCCCTGCTCTTTATCCTGCTTGCCTTTGCCTAGTAGCCACCTTGCTTCTGATTATGCCTATTTCTTCTCCTACTTTTGTGTCAGCTAACTAATAGTACATGATCTGAGGATTTATTACCAGGGAAAATAATTTCTAAGATTACCTGAGGCATGAGTTACATATGTTATATATGTTTGCACATAAGGTCAATTCTGATTCAGTTAGATGTTATAAATATTTGGTAGTTAAAATGCTTGCCTTAAAAGAGATAACACTGTTAACCATATAACAACATATTTTAAAGTTAGGCATATTAATACTTTCTTGGCAATTCAGTAGGATTTAGGAGAGTTGATATGCTGTCTTTGTTTTCAGGTATGTGTAGAAGGGCATATGTGTTGGTCCCAAAACAATTATGGCATATATGCTTTATAGCACCTCGTTTCCTTTATTAGTTTGTGATATATTTGAAATAAGTTTTTAAAAATAAATTTGAAATACTTTTCAAACCTAGGGTTGATCAACAACATGGAATACTTTGCAAAGATTTCCACTGAGTGTAAGGAATTTCGAATGCCTAGACTATCAGCATCCAGTCCTCTCTGAATTCTGTAATCAAAGTTCGGGGTTTTTTTAAGTCTGTAGGGCAATATGATAATTTTAGGTCCCTTCCAACTGAACTATTCTATTCCCTAGAATTCTCATCCACTAAAATAATACCCAGGAAAACTCTATAACTACATCTGGCACAGGTAATAAAAAGTTGTATGTCAGTTTTCTAGTGTTGCCTTTGATAGATACCATTCCATATTTTATAATATAAAATTAATTGTATTTCTGTCAACATTGGTGCTAAAATATATATCAAGATATTGCATTAAAATATGAATAATAACACTTCAGCAGTAAATGGTCCTAGAACCTCTTGTCTAACTAGAACATTCACAATACTTTCAACATGTGAGGATAATCAAAAACGCAGATCAAACTTGCCTGTACAGCAGAGCAAAAGAGTTCAGCGAGGATTTTGGAACATCACAGAAATACAGTATTAATCAATCTTTGGGGTTTTTTTCCACGAGGATATCTTGACCTAGAACATAAATTGTTAGTCTGGTGTCCATGATGCTTTATAGGTGCCTGGATTGCTTTGAAAGGGTGACTGGCCAGGGAGCTTCAGGAGTCCTGCAATGACAGGGCAAAAGTGACTGAGGCCGCGGTTCTGAGCATATTTGAAGTCAGTGTGTTCCAGTGCTGTTGCTAAAAGAAGTTTCCACCACTTGTGCCCTGTCACTGTAGGAGTTCTGCAGCTCTCTGGCCAGTGCAAGGGTTTTGCTCCCCCATGCAGTGAACCACATAGAGAAGATGACATATGCCAAAAATAAACCAGCTAAAATCATCAAGTTAAATCACAACCAAAGGCCAACACATTTGAAATAAATTGCAAATTAGTGTCTCAGGTATTAATGCAACAGTAAGTATAAAAAAAAAAAATTCAAAATAGTATTTCCTTCAGTCAAGCGATTTAAAAAGAAAACTTATTTCTTGCTTGTAAATTAGAAACAAAGCTGAATTGCCATAAAAATTACAATATGGGATCAGACTGAACTTTAGTAGTCCAATATCCTGTCTTTAGGTGGATGTCTAAAGAAAAGTGGAAGAATAAAGGCAGCCTATGATACATGTGGTGCATATGTTGATAATTTCCTAGGGTACTACCCTCATCTGGGACAACCCCAGTTATGGTGCAATTAAATCACTAGTATATCAGAAGCAGATAATCTTCTTTTTCCTTGAATACAAATATTATTTGTTACTTGAATGAGACATTGTTCTTTCCCTTTGCTGTGTCATTAACTTAGTGAGATTAAAAAAAAAACACAGCTGAAGTGTGGGGGGTTTCTACGTATAATAAGCACAATGCTCAGCAGGTTCTTGGTACTGTCGGAAAAGTGTGTTCATTTCTCTGTAGTCAGTATTTCTTTTCAGACTTTTGCCTATTAATGAGAGAGTGGACCAGATATGCAGAGTTATGTGAATTCATCAAATCCATCTGGTGGTAGCTTGGCAGGAAAGTCCGAAGCACAGCCGAGGGATGTTTAATTCTCTCTGTTCTGAAACCCAGACAAAAGTGATCTTTCTCACTTCACTTATGCTAGATGTGTATCAGTGAATGAACAAGAAAAACACACTGAACAATTGCTCTCTCTGTTTCATTTCTAAAAAATCCCCCCAGATTTAGTGGACTGTACAACCTTCAGTTTTCCTCCCATCCCCACTTAGTTACTGTACATGCTTCTGATGGAATAACTGCACATCTACTATACAGCAATGAATATACAGATGTACAGGAAATAGGATTCATAATTCATTGAAGGAAAGGATATTTTCATGCTGAAAATGCCTATCCTTACACAGTTAAAACTGGAAAAACTGTTAAATATGTTTACAAAATTTGAAAAGAGGGACAAGATATGTAGTGATTATTTTTCTTAATTTTATATTTGAACTAGTATGAAACACTTCTTCTGCCCCAAAAGAAAGTTCAGGAAATGCCTGAAATAGTGTTCTGTTTAGATTTGAAGCTGGTTCTCCCAAATCTGCTTAGTTGTTTATATAGTTGTTTTCATTTAGGCAACTGCCTAGAAAGATAAGGAACCTTTGGTTGTAAAGGACTAGAAGCTACAACTGGTGGAGGACCTTGGGGTCATTGTAAGAAATTGTGATATATTTGCATGTTTTCCCACCTTCTATTCTCTCTTGCAAGGGAAGTTAGAACTGGGTCAGAAACATGGTATTTGGGCCTAAATATGGCAAATATGTACAGAAAAGGGGAAATGGAGAGGAATATGCTGAATTTTATCAATTTTAGGTGATTTGCAGTGCCTTCCAGATAGTGCCTTATTTATGAGTGTTAGAACTGCATTGAAGGTACTGTAATTGCAGTTAAAATTGAAAAAAAGGAAACGAAAAGAACCCCACGAAAGTGTAATGAGGGTGTATAGTCTTTGTCTTATTTTAAATTGGATCTCTCCTAAGTTTGGTGTCCAATGTCAGTTGTGGAATGTGAATTCCGTTGAGGTGGGAAATGCATTTTCCACATTTGAGCATGTCTTATTGCAGCTGAATGTGGGATTTTTAAAACAGGACACCTTCTTCTCAAAATTTACAAGATCTGTGAAGTTTTTCTTCACACTTTGTCTCTCTGTTCTCTATGAAAAAGGCAGCTTAGGATATTTCCCAACTGACCTGAAATAGGAATGATGGTTGAATAATGCCATTAGTATTTTCCTCTTGCCTCTTCTTTTCAACAGCTCCATGAACAATGAATTTCTCCTGGTCAAAGTATTGCCATTTCTGTCATCAAAAAAAGTAACTTGTGTACTGTCTTTCTTAGACTTTCTTTCAAGAAGTGACAGGTAATTTCACCAACATCATTTCAGTGACAGTTTCTGCTTTAATCACAAAACTCCTATAGTGATGATTCACCTCTTTCATAATTTTGCATTCACTGAATAGTGTTGCACAATATAAAACACCTATTGTATATGTTCTCAAGTATTATGATTTCTGTACAAGCTGGAGGGAGGGAAGCTAAATAGTCAATAATCAATTCTTCTGAAGTAAGTGTAGCAAGCAAATAGTATTTAAAAAAATGCTATCAAGAAATACATGTTTTACGTTGACTGAGCTGTGTGACTCGAAGTTATTCAATCTGAAAACCTGGTTCGGCATAAAATCACCGCAGTGGGAGGATTCTCTCTAAAACAATAGCTGTAATGAATGACTAGGAACAATCAGAACAATGTGGACATGGACAATAAGCATAATCTAGAATGTGATAGTGGGCACAAGAAATGGTTTGTGATATTCCTTGTTGCGATGGTATACAACAGGCCTAAACATTGGTGTGTTTGGGGTGCGTTTATTCTAAAGTTTTCTGAGGGCAAGTTTCTATCTTTGCTGGCAGAGTTAAAAGCTGTAGTTAAAAATAACTTTTTATTAAAAAAGTTATTCAGGTTTAAACACTGAAACTACTAAAAATCCATGTATTTGGATGCTAAATGGGAGTCAGAAGTTAAATTTAGCAGTTGTGACATTTCTGGAGTTCAGCATATATTTTTATTCAAGGCATGCTTGCTCTAGTTAAAATATACCATTACATTAAAAGCGTAGTAGGGCAAATCAAGCCCCTCTCTCTCTGCAGCACCCAGAGTAATTCCAGTGCCACATGCTTTCCATTGCCAAGGAGTCTTTTGCTGGAGTCACAGAGTAACTTCTAAGACATTGCTACATTACACTGTTCTTCTACCATGATCATCTATGGTCGATGAATACACACAAAAAATTTTGTACATTATAGTTATCCTTTTGTGTGGTTAAATTTTCATTTAATTAAATTTTATAACAGTTTTGTCTTACTTAGTCTGTCTATAAAGTCTTTGAAAGTCTTCCTGTTACATATTTGTGCACAGCATCTCAGGTGTAGATTCATTTTTCAGAAACATCTAAATTTTTCTTTTTTATTTCGTACTATTTCAGTTGGTAAGAAGCACAACACACTTTGTTACACCTGCAATTACTCTTTTTCCCTCAAAACATGACTTGGAATCTGTGATTTCTTGCATGGCTAATAAATTTGCATATATAGAATGCTGTACTTGAAAATGTGTGGAGTCATTGCTGGAAATCAAATGACTGACAGCTGTTCATTCTGCATTTTAGGTGGAGTAGAGGTTGCTCTGCATTTGCTCTCTAAGTGATGAAAGTTTTCTTTGTAGCTGTTTAGAGCATACTCATCCTACGGCTTTTTTGATTTTCTTAAGGTACTTGCTAAAGAACCAGGTTTTAATTATTTGCAGTAACACCTTTCCTTTTTTAAGTTTTTCAGATGATTGCACACTGAGGATAACTCTTATTTCTGTGGTGAGATACTGATACAACATATAAGGAGAAAAAATGGGCAATAAATGGTAAGTAACACTTGTAGAACAGGCGTTCTGTTTGCTAAATTGAGGCAGTGAGGACTTTGAACTGAAAATAAAATCTGGACTTCTTTTTTAAAATAATTTGTGATGCTTGGTACCCTTAAATGGAACTAAAAATAGCAAATACTCAGCAAATAAGCTAATCAATAAAGCTATTGCTTTATGTAATTCTAGCATTTTAATATTTATGTAGTTTTAATTCCTTTTTCAGTGATTGCTTGCCCTTTTTCTACAGCTACTGCTTTAGTATGAGAGTTTTTCTTACAGTTTCAGTGGATTGACACACACAGTTTATCTCTCCTACCCTTGTATATGTTCTATAAATAAGACATCATTCCAACTCTGTGTAAGAAGGCTAAGAATTATTTCTTTAAGCTTTTCTTCAGGTAGATTTTTAGCAAATAGCTATATCTTTGTACTATAAATTTAATTAGGTATTTAAATATATATCCCTAGGACTTTGGTTTCCTTATTCCTAAATTTGTCTCCTTTTTATTCAGACCAAAGATTTTTAGTGAAAGATTTTAAATAAATATGCTTAAAAGCCTCAGAGTTTAGAAGGGCCTGTGCCTATAAATAATCCTGCTTTCATGGGAGAAGTATACGTGGAAGATGTAGCATTTGTAAACCATTAAAAAGAATCTAAAATTTTTTAGGTTTTGCACCTCAACAAATGTCTGTAAAGTAGTCTGCTTATTTCTCTTCAAATTCTAACCACTTTCAGAGGAGCAAATCAGATTTTAGCCCAGCTAGGAGTAGAATTTTTCCAGGGTTTTTGACTCTCCTTGCAAGCCAGATAGCATTCCCTGGCCATGTTTTAGGAAGAGAGAAGGCTGTCTTCATTGTGAGCATTTTCTCGTTATTTCAAAGTTTACAGATAATTTCAGATGAAAGATATTAAAAGAATTTATTCTGGATTAAAAAAAGTAATATAGGGAATGCTCATGAAAATTCTTGTAATGAAGAGAGCTAATGACCTCAGCTAAATGTTCTCCCACACTGTCCGAGGAGAAACTGGACTTTCACCCTGTCCCAGTGATACATTCAGAGCCTTCCTACCCTATGTGATGAAAATATTTCTCTCTTCAGTGGCATTTTCAATTCATAGTGCAAATCAACATCAATGGCACATTGGATAACGAGATATGGATTAAGCCCAATTTTCTTTAATCACAGACTATGTAACCACACTTGCAGCATTAGTTTATAAGCATAAGTTACTACTAAAGTACTTCCTTCAAAGCCACTTTTTAAATGTGACTCAGTTACGAGGAAACCCTGAACCTTCTTTGTGAAATCCTGTACTGCAACAAAAGTATCTTTGATGCCAGTTACATGACCTGTGTAGGAATCAGCCCAGATATTTCTTTTCTGCACCTCATCCTAATGTTTCAGTTCAGATTCAGCCTAACATTCCTGTCCTCAGGCGTGGAATATAGCGAGCAACAGCTTTTTTGACAGATCCGAGGCAAGTTAGCTGGCGTTGATCCCACAGCTAGAGAAGTGGTTTCATTCTTGGCTTAGCTAGGATCAGAATTCTGAACGTAGAAGCTCATCTCTGCAGAGTGTTTATCATTACTTTTCCCATAGAGACATAAAAATTTGCTCTATGCCTACTATCAGGTACTCTGTGCTTCGTATTAGTTTTACCATTTTATACCTCTGCTGCCTGGTCTTAGGGGAGTATATTCATTGATTTGTCAGACCTGCAAAAGTTGGCATCAGCAGATGCAGCTAATTATTTCATCTATTCAAACCAATTTATAATATACATAATATAACAGAATGTAATGTAACAGAATGTAGTATAACAAAACATAATATAATGTAGTATCAACTGTATATTATTACATACAGAATAGTATCGTTATTATAGTAAATTTCAACTGATAATTTGTATGTGTTATTATATATACCATATATAATAATAGAAAGATTATACATTTTACATTAAAATTTGTTACTTAAATAAAACTAAGTGCTCCACCCTTGGTTCCACTCACCTGTGTGATATTCTCCATTGGAAAGCACAATGGAATCTGCTGAATTTATTTGACATACAGAATGTACATCCCTTATTCTGATTAGTGTATAAGGCATGGTACGAGCAGGAAAAATAACAAAGATGTTTGAATTGATCTGGCAAATGTGGACCTGCTGACACCACGGGTTATAACCAAAAGAGCACTAAAACAGCATTAAGTTCTATTATAATGCATCTTCTCTTGACTGAGTAAATTAGAATGCAAAAAATTGACAAGAAATCAGATTTTCCAAATGCTTCTACCAGTATGTGTATCTGGTTGAATGGAGAACACTATCTCTCTTTTTTCATAATTTTTTAAAATAATATCTGGAGCTGTTTCTTTTAAAATCTGAATATATCCCTTCCTAGGTAAGTTTTTTTAAATGGTACTTCACTAGGAGTTAGTATTTTGCTTGAATGAAATTTGTATACAGGAGGTCATACTTATGAAGATTAACTCATTTTCTCCAGGATCTTTCTCTACCTTCTGCTTAAGATATATGCATATTGAATTAGGCAATATGTATTCTTTCTTCTTTTATAAATCTTAAAGAACTTTTGCACATTAGAATAGCTGCATAAATAGGCAGACAGGAATCCCAGAAAGTTCAGCAAAGGGAAACGTGAAGTTCTGCAGCTGGAGAGCTGTAATCCAATCCACAAGTAGAAGTGTGGGGAAGTAAAGAGCATGGGTTCTCATTTTTCCCGGTGGTATTCAATGAATGGATAAGAAGCAGTGGACAAAAATTGAAGTGTGTGGAATTCCACTTCAGCATAAGACAAGAAAGTGGTCGAACACTGAACAGTTTGCCCAGAGATGTTAGGAAGTCTCATGCTCAGAGCCATTCAAAATACCACTGGAGAAAACCCTGACCAATGTGCTCTAGCTTGACCCTTCTGTGAGCAGGGAGATGGACTAGACAAACTCCAGAGGTCCCTTCCAACCTCAGCCATCCTGTGTCCTGGGAACTCACCAGTGGATCGCAGTAACGCATCACAGCGAACTCTTGTCAAGAATTCTGAGCATATTGTGGCTGAAAAAATTTCTTGGTCTTTCATTGTCTGGCTGCTGCAATTGCATCGGTACAGATTTCTGTAACTGCTTCAGCACTGAATGTTTTGAAAATAGAGATGAGCATCTACAAGTCAGTCAGAATTTAAAAAAATAAATACTCAGGAAAATCATTCGTTTTTGTAAAAGACTTCCGCAGACTTGATAAACACTTCGAAATGCACAGCTCCTTGCATAAGTATGGGAAAGCTTCCCAACTACAATCATGAGCCAACAAAGTCCAAATAGTTAAAAAATAGCCTGATTTAATACTTAAATATAGAATCTTGACCTCAGCAAGGTTTCCCTAGTGCTAGCATAAAGATAGAAGGAGAAAAGAGGGAAAAAGATGGGGACTTTTAAAATGATATTTGAAAACCACAGTTGTTTCATTCATGATTGCTTCCTCTGCTTCTCCAGTGTTGCATGGATTGAAGCCTCCCCAAAACACTTAATGACAAAACTTGTGCGTGGACTACATTATAGTAGACTTGTGTTATGTTTAGATTCATCAGCATAAATATTGAACAAAGAAGGGAGATTAAAAACCCAGTCTGCCACAGATTGGATGAAATGGAACTAAACTACTGTATCTGTTTTAATACGGCTGTAAGCATCACAAATATACACAGATGTATACATGCAGTACACTCCTTTCCACTTCTCTTTCATTTAATTCCCTTCCATTTCATTCTTTACTCCTGAATGAGGAGCAAAAGTAGTCAGTTATTACTCTGTATTTCTCTTTTGGTCTTAAATTTATCCAGATTTTAGTTTTGTCTCCGAGCTTCAGCACAGGAGTGGATGGAAAACCTGGTTGCGAGTTTCATGTGACCATAGTCATTCATTCATTCCAAGCTGAACATTCACCTGCAATGAAATCACTCCTATAGATTGTTCTGAAACAGGGAAGCAAGTTGGTGTGTTTTATTCTGAGCTGATGAAATGTACCTAGAGGAGCTGAGGTAGGACAGGGAGTCCAGGGGGGCTTCTGTTGCACGGGCAGAACAGTGTGAGCATCACAGCAAGTTTGATGCTGACATGCATTACCTTTCCTGTTCTGCGGACATACTGTGTGTGATTACTCTCCTGCAGGCCATCACAAGTTGTCACTTCTGGTTGCTGTTGGCTTGTATTTGCTGTTGTCCCACACACTGCTGTTTGCAAAGTCACAAGCTGTGCTGTAATGTCTGGAAATACGTGTCATTCCTGCACATGAATGGATCGAGGGGTAGAACTAAGGCTATTGTAACTCTCTTTTCTGCCTGGAAAAACAATTTTCTACAAAATATGAAATTATAATTCTGCATAGTGAATAAAAATCACTACTGAGCTTTTTACAGCCTGAGTCATGCAAGTGACTAAATATTTAGGTAGTATTATTAATTAGCAGGAGGACAGTCACTCCAGTCCAAGGCTATTTTAACTTTTACCTAGCAAGATACTTAAATCCATTAATTTTCTATGCTGACCTGTTATAAGCTATTCTAGTTAAAAAAAAAAAAATGTGCAGGGTGGTAGAAGTGAAGAAAGAGGCATAAAGTGTATTGGAAAACTACCAAATGTCCCCTGCAAATGGACCCTATTCAGAATCAGTAAGCGTATGATGAGTGAAGTGGTTTTGAATATCGCCTTTAGATTCCATGCTGTTACAAGGCCAGCCCCGAACATGGCAACTCTTATTTCCACACACAGTACCTCTTCACTCTCAATTTAACCCAAAAATCTGATGAACCCATTACTCCATACTTGATTTCATGGAACAAGGAGTAGATATAGTTACAAATGATCAATCACAAGCCGTGAACCAAAGCAGCAAGGCATTAACAATTCACACCATTTCGGTCCACTTGCTCAAGCAGAAGATGTGCCAGCATATTTAATGCACAGCTACTTCGTTCAGTTCGGGAAAAGACATGACTCATGCTCATTTTAGGAACCGAGGACACTTCATAGGTTTTCATGCCTACCAACCACTGAGGGTTAGAGTTTGCACTTCTAAACAATTAACATAACCAGGTGTCCAGTAAAGGTCACGGGGACAGACAGGATTTTCAATCAACTTTTGCTCAGGTTGAAAACAAATGGAAGGAGGACCCGGGAAATGGTTCCCACAATGAAGCCAAGTTGTGCTGTACGAATTTGTATGGTACAATCAACATCTTGTTCAGTAGTATTGTAACATTGTAGACCCCACAGGCATGTGCCGTCAATTTAATGGGATCACTGGAAAAGCGAAGCAGCTGTGAAAGATTGCTTTAAGTACAGCAATCGTGTACTTGTCAGTCTGTTCAATGGTGGAAAAATCCAAATTCGGATAGGCATCAGTATTTAAGAAAATGACTGCTAAAGCATCTCTCGTAAGTACCTTGGGGACAATACAATTTGACATATAGCATGTAAACAAAAGTACACAGCAGCTGGCAGATTAGTTTTTCTTTGAGTAAAGCCACACTGCTGTAATTTAAACAGCACAGGAAAATGCATGTTCTCCATCATTTGGTTTCCCTGTATAAACCACAGCTTTGGGTAGCACATGCCAGTTGCCCTGGACAAAGAGCTGCATCGTGTTTGCTTAAACTAAGAAACATGAAGGACACTGCACGCTAACACAATCTCATGCCCTCTCTGTTACATATATATACAGAGTACAGGGCAGATTGAAAGTACCTTCAGGAAAAGCCCTGTCCCCAGGAAATATAAAGAAGAATTTCTAGTATTCTGGTCATATTCAAAGATTCTGATTCTGGAAAAAACTATTGATGATTTATTCCCTGGTTTTCTGATACTGTTATTTATTTTTGAAAAAGGATACTTTTACTGCTTGGTAGCTTATTTGCTAAGGGAAGTGGATGTGGAAAAGAGCTCAGCATAGTACTAATGTCTGTTCTCCAATAATGTCATGAGTTCAAGTAAGAAGAAAGTTAACAAACTGAATTCTGGGGGATTTGTTTTTATTTTTTTGCAGTCCACTTGTGACAATTGCAAATTGCCAGAGGGTGATTTCCCCATTCCTTTACAAATGCTCTGCTTACTTTTTGTGGATACCCTACTGGGCTTTGGATTTCATGCTTTCTGTCACTCCATTTGATCAGCGTCGCACTCTTAGAATTTTCAGCATGTTTAAAGACAAGGCAATGTAAAAAAAATGGTTTTTATTTCCTGCTTGCCACAGTGGCATCGTGCCATTATCCCCATCATTTTAAAATCTCTGGGGTTTGTTTTAGGGAAAATTTCTCATCTCTGTTCTTCAGAGGAGTGTAAAATTACACTGTAAACCAATTATTTTCTTCAAGGAAATTCGATGTTTGTCATGTGATATGAAGTCAAAAAATCAATATGGGGGAGAATAAAAGCAATAAAGGTGTATTTGCACTGTTCAGCTTAGCTGAGGAGCAAAGAGCCTTGGGTCCTCTCCTTTTATCCAGGGCTGACTCTCTCAGCGAAGACCGCTACAAAGGAAAAAATTACTCAATTAAAAAAGAAAAAGCGCAGTTTGGTTCCAATGCAGTATTTATAATTCTGCATAGAAATTGTAAAGAAAAGGAATTTTGTCTATAATTTAAAATATTTCCCGTAACTTCAGACTCCCTTCCTTTGCTCTCTAACCTTCTGAAAGACCTACATCATGGGGAGTTGTTCCTAAACCTCACTAGTCAGCTCATGCACTTGCTTTCCAAGGGTTGGCTTTTGCCTTCTCTTGCATGGCCAACACAGTTACTGACCTTCATGGTCCTGCCTCGTAGCTCAGTGTTTGCAATGTCTGACCAGCTGGATTGGTGAATGGACTATGCAACACTTCACAAGAGGCTTGCAAATTATCAGGAAATTTTGCCTATGGATTCTTCCCACCTTGCTTTGTAGACTGTGCTGTGTATAAAGCCATAGTATCAAAGCACTCTGGTGGAGTTGGGAGGTGTACTGTGGAGTAGTTACTGATACTCCTAATTTTCAGGAAGGTGTTAGTTCAGACCAATAACTTCTTTGCTTTAGGTAAGTCACCAAAATGTATGGAAGTCTTGAAGTAGGCACCTGTTCATTGGAAATTATTCTTGCTTACCTACATCAGTTCCAAATGAGAACAACAAAAACATTCCTAAACTAGCAATAATTTTTGAGCAACTTTGTGTTTTTTATCTAGAGCTCTAAAGGTATCTTCTGTAATCACCAAACAGAATAAAATTATGGCATATCTCAGTAAAATACACTCTTCTGAAGTTACTGCCTTGGTGATCTACCTTTATTTCTTCACCTTTTCTAGGGACACATGTTTTTGGACTTCAGTGAACACTTAATAATTTAATACCATTGTTATCTGGAATTTTAAAAAGGAGGTCAAAAGAACGGAAAAAAAAGAGAAAGAATACAAGCTCTTTGAGACTATAAAACTGGAAGCAGTAAGGTTGGGTGTGGAATGAAGCAAATACCATTATGGATAAAATCAACTGATGTTTATGGGAATTATTATTGTTTATAGAAAATTATGTGGGTCTGATGCTCAGTGTTACTGAGCAATAAAGCCTCAACAATTTGGGTGTTAGATGTGTCTGAAAGAGGTGACACTTTGAATCTTTTAACCTCCAGGCTACCCCGGCAGGCCTCGGAACTATCCTTCTCTGGTCCTGAAGGTCACTACCTTCAGAGAGGGTGGATCAGCATGGCTGCATTGTACTGATCTTAAAATTTTTTGTGGTAAAATAATTAATTAATAGTACTATAATTAGTGTTCAGATGTAACATTCGATTCCAGTATACATTTCTCACAGCTATGTTCAGTCTACTGACATACTCAGAAAAGCAGCACTACTTTCATTTCTCTTGATTTCTGTAATCATTTCCCTATGGTAACTAAGTTAAAAAGCACTGAGCAAAAGCCATATTCACTTAAAATGTTTGTAAAACTTCACTGGGATCAGATTTTCATCCTTTTATTTTGTTTGAACTCAGTATGACTATAACCACTCCACATAACACGAAACAAAGATTTCATTCTCATGCTGCTGACTGAAGTATATTCACTCCTACCAGTGTTCCTGGTAAGACCCTGTTCATTATCTCACCTAATCTTCTTAATTTTACGTCTGAATCCCATGGTAAGGAGTAAGTGCATTATTAGAATTATCTGGAAAAGTATTAATTCATTTCCTGTCATCTTGGAATAGTTTTTGCTCATGTTCAGTTGCATGGCCATGTCCTGAGAAATCAGATTTTAAAAGCAAATATTTAATGGCCTATAGGAGAGATTCTGGCTTGGAGTATTCGCTTTGATGACATATTTTGAAAAAGTGTTGCTGTATTGCTTTTTAGGGTACTCATTAGTGGAGGTTATTATACATATTAACCTTGTTCAGTGGATCCTCATCAGTCTTATCTTGTGGAGTCTGGTCTCTCCTTAGACAAAAGACAAGTAAGCATTCTATGTGGAAGCTCCCAGGAGTGTTCATGTGAGAATACATAAAATTACTGACTAGATGATAAAGTTCTATCATGAACTTGTGGAAGTCAGAAGACCTGGATTTTAAAATGATTTTTAGAAAAACTAATGCCTTTCACAAAAATACACAGTTTCAGTTAACCATGTGCTTCAATCATTCACAAAATGCAGTGACTTTAGCAGAGGCAAAGTCTGTTGCGTGAGTACCTATTTCTTTATCCTTGAAGGTGGATTTAGCTGTATGATATGCTCCTTCTTTGTCTTTCCAAAAGCCTCTGGTTATTAATGAGCTTGCATACGAAAGTTTCTTAACTAAGGTCTCAGTTCAGACTCTGTTCTCACAGCTGAGTGAACAGCTACTGAGGCTAAATATTTGCCAAAACCAAATGGAACGTCTGTCTTCTATTCTGATAAAAATGCCTACACTGTAATCCCCATTTCTCTGTTTTCCCTGGCAAAACCTGTGGTTCTGTGTAAGTATTTATGTAGCTAGGAAATCCACCATTTATACCTATATAGCTAATATGAATCTTTATGACTATAGCCTTGCCTTGCCCTGCCTTGCCTTGCCTTGCCCTGCCTTGCCTTGCCTTGCCTTGCCTCAGGTAAAATCCTGAAATGCTAGTTAATGTTATTTTATTTTGTTATATCAGAAAGGCCCACATGTGCTACACAAAAATATCTGCAAAGCACATGCACGTTAGTAATGCCTGAAGCCAAAATAATCATCCCTTATTTATCTCACATATTGACACTAGGTCCCTTTGAGAGAATGCTTTCAACCTTTACAGTGATTTGAAACCTAAAAACAGCAAGAAAAAGATCTTGTTGAGAGCATTGCCACGAGTCAATTTTCTATATCTTTTCATTTGACCTTTCCTCATTATTAAACAGCTACACTGAGCACTTTTATTTCCTGTAAGCTGTTTTTAAGGTAGTGGCAATGAGAAGGTTATAATAAAGCAGCTTATGAGAGTGTTGATTCTATTTTATGAATGTTACCATTTTATAACGTTGTAGGTGTATGCCGGCTCCTCAACGGGAAACTGTGTACAGAAACACCATGGATCTTGCAATTTTATGAGGACAATGCAAGTAGGTTTCAGCAAGGTTGGTTCCAACTCATCTGTGATAAATGAGAAGATAAGGCAATCAGTGCACACCATGACACTCCGTGCAGCTAGTTAGGCACACTTCAGAACTACTCAGGTGTGCTCACCGAGCTTATGAGTCTTTCGTGGGGGGTGTCTCAATATAAATACGTCCTTCATGGTGGCCACTAGAAACGCAGGAGTTGCTTTTCCAAGACTTAACCCAGGTCAGATACAAATAATAGATATTAAGAGTTAGTTCTGATGCTGAGGCTGCGTTAGAGGCTGTGTGTTTCAGTTGGGTCAAAAGAATGCATTTGCTTTGGGGTTTGTTTTTTTCTTTTTGCCTTTTCCCCTTTTTCTTCTTTTCTTTGCATAACTCCTCTGCTTGACAGATGCCTGCAAAATTTCATCTCACCTTTGTGTGGAGCTCGTTGGGTCTTTAAGAGAGAAGGTTTCAGCCTCTCAGGAGCAAAGATTTATATCCCAGGAGTTCTATTGGCCCTGCACCAACGATTAAAGGCTGCAAACTGTTGCAAACAGGTGAGTTGTCCCGCTCTTTAAAAGTCTGCTTTTCTATTTTAAGTTTCAAATGTACTAATTTTATAAAACCAAGGATTGGCACTGTGTCATAAAGGAGTGTGACATATACTGCAGAAGCTCCAGTGCCTGTTAGGAAAATGAAATGCTCCTCCTATAATTGCAAAGCCAACAATAAAACAGTTAATTGTGTCTCTCTTTTGGTGTGAGATGTCATATGCCTCATCTTTTCTTGCTGCATACTGTGCCTAGCTGTGATGTTCTTTGCGTGGAAATTCTCTAAAGCAATCATTTTTCATTGCTTGTTCTGCTCATGCGATTTTTAACGGTCTCATAGATCTTCCCATAAAACTAATTTAAATAATTATTTAGTTGAAACATCTTTTAAATAAATAAGTAAACACTTCTAAGTATAGCTGGTGTTGAACTATAAAAAAATAAATGAACGTATCATGTTTTAAAACATCAATATTTTAATTGCTATACAGGTGCCATCAAACAAATATGCTAGACATGCGTTTTAATTTGAAAAAATAGTGGAAAACAGATACTGCATATACTCTCTAATAAGATGATGTTTTTTATTAATCAAATGTTTCCTTTTAGGAAATATAAGTAAGAAAACACCGATCTTGCTCAGCATAGTAACATAAGCTCACTTATATGTGTAAGAATGTACATATTTTTAAGAATTAGGTGAGTACTTCCTTGAGAATAGGATACACACAGGTTTTGAAGGAAAAGTATCACACAGAAATGAAACAGGCAGCTGGGAACCTCAGATTTAAAAATGCTGTCGGGGCCCAGAGTTAAGAATGACTGCCTGAGATATTTCAGCTCCCAGACTGTGCAGGAAGGGGGAGGAGAGGAGCAGGCGAGGTGTCAGTCACACTGTTTATACAGCACCTCCTGCTGTCAGATCCATAAAGAGAAATGAGAATTGACTTTGGGGAGGCTACTCCTGTCTCGAGCTGAGAGTGGTCAGCAAGAAGAAATCAAACAAAAACAAAACCAAAACCGAGAGGGCATGTGAAAGACAAACAGGCAGAAAAGGATAAAGCAAAGCTTGTTTCAGAACGTTTCTGAGGCAGTAGAGTGATATATTAAAAAGTTAGAAATATCTTTACGCTTTATGTGGATAATTCTACACTTTTAAGATAACACTGCCTGTCACAAAAGCTGTGGAACTGAAACCTATTACTTTTCCATGCCTGCAAATATAATATTTTCTCTTAAATAAACACAAATATATATATGATGCATACAAGTATTTAGCAAGTATAATGGCAATTAGTAGAAAAAAACAGGCAATACAGTTTCTAAATAGAAATTCTCATGGAAGTACTTTATTGACTACTTTTTGCTCTTTGCTGTGAAAAACATATAAAGACATTTCAGTCAATTAGCTCATGTTAATCTTTCCTCTGGTGATTATCCATCAGGGTTCAGCTGGAAACTGTAAACGACAAGAAATACTTGACAATTTCAGTGGATTTGAAATTTCTTCTGAAGACAAATGATTGTTTATAATGAATGCCTTGCACATAGGAATATACTCATATAACCACGTTGGCCATTTGTAACTTTTAGGAGTCCAGATTACAGGGATAAATGTCAGAACAGCTATGACAGTTAATTGTCTACAAAAAAACTTACGATTAAAATATCTTAATAAACAATTAATAATAATAAACTGGATTAAGTGCCAAATGAAAATTTTATAGCACAAGAATGTTAAATGTTTTGTGCAGTTAATGTGCCAAAAGCTTGTGTTATTTTGAGTTATATTACTCCAAAGATAAGATGAAACATATAATTCAGTGTAAAGTGTCTCTCTGTTAATTTTTCCACCATTTTCTAACTGAAGTTGTGTTAGCACTGAACATAAATGAAGTAATTACAGTAACTGCAGGTTATTTTATGCTGTAGCTATAACAATTCTCACCATGATCTTACCATATTTTGCTTATGGTGCCCTTTTTTTTCCGAATAACTGAAACAAGTTTATTTTCTAAAGAGCACATTGTGATATCATGCAGATACAAAATTAGAAGGCATGTTAATAACAAACCTTTCAATGAAAACGCTCTCACTTTGTGCTGTGGTGCTGAGGCCTGACAGGGTAATGCTGTGATGATTCACAGGATTCACACCAATGTAACCTCTAGCCACTGCTCGACAACATTAAATATATTTTCTTGATTTCTGTTTGTCTCTGTGCTATTTTGGCATTTGAATTACTTGTACTTACCTTGTCGTTTCATGTAGATGAAAAGGGGATGGAAGTAGAAAAAAAAAGAACATTCTTCGATGCAGTATTACTCTGCTAAGACACTTTAGTCTGTCCATTGAAGTCAAATAGCACATACAACTAAAAACATGCTAATACACATACTTCTATAATAGTATGCTAATACACGTGCTTCTATTAAATCCATCTGGACTTCAGTTTAAAATGCCTGTTTTGAATTAAAACAATGCACAGTTTCTGCTCCACACAGTGCACTGTTTGCACAGTGTGGTCTTTATGATCACTCTGTTGCTTCCTGCCCCAGACGAAGAGCGCGGTGAGGAGTTACTGTCTCTTTGCTGTGGCGTTTGTAGCCTTTTAAAGAGGACACTCAGTATTCCTCAAAAAATATCCCTTGAGTGTAATACAGGTGAAGGAAAACAGCTTAAACTGAAAGAGTACTTGAGCTTTGGGAGGTGTTTTTACTTTTTCTCTGAATAAATGAGAAAGTAGGAAGATATGCACGTATAAGCACTATACTACAAAAACCTTCTGTCTTTTCCCTTTAAACGCTTTCTAATTGCAATTCCACAGGTGTATAATGATCTATAAGCTTCCCTAAAATCTTGACAGAGCTTATATTGACATTTGGATGCCATTAAATTCTGGGACTGTAAAATGCAGTTTTCTAACAAAAAACAACAAACAAACATAAACAAAAGTGAAATTTAAACAACAGTTCTGTTAGAATTATTCTACTATTAATATTTCACTTGTCAGCCTTTTACCAGAATTTTAAACATTCTGTGTAGGTGTCTGTTGGCATTTCTGGGATCCTCAAATATATCTGGAGGTTAAAATCAGTTAATTTTGTATCTAATGTACACGGTTGGGTGAATGCATGTAAGATTTTATTTATCTTTTTGTCGAGCCGCTACAGTTTCTGTTAAAAATGCTTTTATTGAAAAAAAAAAAAGCGTCGCCAAAATGAAATGGCTTTGAAGTGAGCTGTGATACGTAACAATAGAAATAGCCCTCTATCTGATAGCATGGGATATAGTTAACACTTTGGGAGATGGGGGATGTCCACCTCATTAGCATTCTTCATCTGTAGTGGTGCTGTTGGTGGGGGTGTTGAAGTCGGAATGCCATTGTGCTGGGTTCCAGTGTTTGGGGACAAACACTGCTGTGGAGGGAACGTGTGAAAAGGCCATAGTACTGACAGTGAATGAGGAAGGCTGTGCTTTCTGTGTGCTTCAAGCAGGGAAGCTGTCATTCACAGGCCTAGCACAGCCAAACAGAGGCCAAAAGAGAAGACTCAAATACCTTTTAAAATGATATTAATGATTTTTAAAGATTTTCTTCATTTAGAGTTACACTTTATTCAGGCTGTTGATCTAGTCACTCAATAATATAAAATGTTATGTGAACGGGTAAATAGAAGGATATATTATTGCCACAGTAAATATTTATTATGGAAAATGTATGTGTATAAGTATTTGAGAATCACAGATTTCTTTCAGCATATTTAAATGTTTTGGAGTGCGTGTTACAAGGGTTTAGCAAAATCTGAATGTGATAGTTGATAAACAGAGCTGGTCCTGGGGTTTTATCTATGTGCTTTTATTTTTACTGAAAGTGTGTTATATGTGGGGATGAGGGTTGACCTCATATATGTGGGATGAGAAGTGACAGGAAATTGTGCTGAATGTTCATTAGTTTGATCTAGCAGAACTTACAGTAATAGTAATTAATCACTTGAACCACAGCAAATTGCATTACATTAAAGTAATGGAGCTAGTATGCAAAATACCCACAAGAAAACAAAAGAGAATAAAATTATTGACTGATCCTACTACTCACCATTTTGGCTATGGGAACAGAAGCTTAAATGTAGTATTTCCAAACTGTATATCAACAGCTTTGCTGTTATTATTCTAAGCTATATCCATAAACAATGTAATTCACAAGGTTTTCCTCATTTTTCTATGCAGATCCATAAAAACATTACTGACTTTTAAGAAATTGAAATACTGCCAATACCAGAACAAAGGAAAAACCAAGTCTATATTTCTTCTATTTTCTTGTGTTGTTCTCTTGAAACTGCTGACTCAAGTACTGGAGGTTGAATTCCTCTGTGATACACAAACAAAAACTTTTCTCCATAACTTTTCTTCTTTTTTACTTTATAAGAAACGTATCTATCATTACCATTTGAATGGTTTTCACAGATTACAGTAATTGCATTGTGCAGTAAGAGCTTTAATGACTCATTTGGGTTTCCCCCCTCCATACAAATAAAATGTAAACTAGCTTTTAGGTATAATCATTTTGAAGGTGTTTTGCCTGGCAGAAACTAATAAAATGATACACTTCTATAAAGTATTTTTAAATTAGTATGTTTTTTCCCGTAATTTTTATATCCATCCTTGTTCACAGAGTTGTCAGAAATTTATACCAAAGGACACTTACCCTATTTATAATGCTGTCTTCAGAAAATTAGATTATGTTGTGATAAAATCAGCATAATAATTATTGGATATTATTTGAAGAAAATGAGAACAACATCAAAATGCTTAACTTGATTTCCAGTTTAACCCAGTCTTGTATTTGTGTTTTTATGGGTTTTGAAAGTGTATTTATAAGTAACTTGAGTATCACAGCGTCTGTCTGGTAACACCCCCCCTCCTCTTTTTTAGACCTTAATTATTTGTTTCCTCTTCCTTGCAGCTTCTGCTTTTCTAATTTTATATGACATTGACTCACACTGTTGAAGAGGTGTTAAGTATCTTTATTTCCTTCTTTTTAGTTCACAGAAAAATAGATTTTTTTTGTCTGTTTGACCTGCGTAGAGACCACTCAAGAAGTAATCCCATGTTAAAGTGAACTTTGTGTAGAGCAAGAATCGAGATGAAAACTGTATTATTTCAGCCTAGCTTCTGATTAAAATCATATAAAAATAGTGTTTTGGTAATTTTGAAGTCGAAATAGAAAGCTGCCCTCTTGATAGTTCAGCTAAGTGACTCTTAGAATGTTGTATTGTTTATAGATTTGAGCGAGGCTTGATTTTTTTCCCACAGCTGAGCTGCATTCTAGTTACCAGAAGTATTTTAAGAACCTTAAACTTGTGTCTTTTTCTAAGTGTCATGCCTTGAGCAGGCCTAACATCAGTTAAATGAAGTGAAAATTGCATTCTTGTCTTGATAGAGATGAAAATGGATTTCTGGTCATGAAATAGATGTAGTTGTCACTTTTTTAAAAAGGTGTCAGCAGTTTGCTTCAGCAAGTAAGGTGCCAATTCAGTATGACAGTAAACTTGTGATCTGAGCAATCAATAAAATGCTTCAATAACTTCTGCTTCATTACACTTATAATAAGAGGCTATAGATCTGTGGCACATAAAATGTTGATAAAGAGGATATGTAGGGACTCAGTGTGACATTTTGTTTTAGTAATACAGTAAGTGCAATGTTGCCATCTAGAGTTTGTGCATAGGTAATTATTCTGAGAGCGAAAGCTCCAGTGAAAAAATAAGCATTGCTGCTTCAAAGCCCTGTTTATTTCCATCACTTGGTATGTCTGTCTATATGGAAGAGTTCATTTGCCTTGTCACAAAATTGTTTAGGTCAGGAAAAGGAAGACAATTTGTAGCATTTTTGTGCTTTTTCATTTGGTGATGTGTAAGGACACGATCTCTCCCCTTCCCCCCCCCGCCCCAACCTAACATTTAAATGCATCTAAAAAACAATTATCATCTGAATAGATTTAGTTGTTCCCAGCTACTAACAAAAATTGTAACATTGCAATAATTTGACACCTGTAAGGGGGATGAAGGAAGCTTTGTACTCACAGGGAGTTAATGTTGTGATGTTTCACATTCTGACCAAGTGTTCTTTCAGTTGATTTATGTATTATGAGACCATAAATGGCTCCTGCTGATTTTTCATAAACATACATTGCAGGGGAATTGTCTCTGAGCTATTTATCTTGTAAGAAAATTATTTTGATATGTTAAATAGGTTTTTTTCCCCTCCTTTTAATATGGACGGCCCCTGATTGATAGAACATATAAAGAGTTTCCGCCATATGCCATATTGCATTTCAAATAAATAAAACTTAATTTAGATCCAGAGGGACTTTTACTTCCCAGGGAAATCACTGGAAATCCTAAATTCTTCTGAAGTGTATTTTTAAAAGATATAGAACCAACTGTTCTGTCTAGTGAACATGAAGGATGGGCTTATTGAGTTCAGCAATCTAGCACTGTTTTATTATGTTGAAAAGAAGTGGTTGAGATTATTGAAGACTGGGTAATTAAAAACATCTTTGTATAGGAAAATATAATGTGACTAGATAGACAGATATAGCATGTTTGTTAAGAGAATGACTGATTAAATCTTTTCCTTTTTATAAGCAGTAAGAACGATACTGCTTCTGGTTTTCCTTCTGCTTTGGTATGTAAGTTATAAACAATTTGTCTTTTAAGTGTTAGAGCCTTATTGTTAATAGGGTGGCTACGCACGTTTCACGTTTCTGATGAGGTGGTCTGCTAACACTGCCTTGTACTTTCTCCTCTTAGTTTAACTGGTAATTTCATCTGCACAGATAATACATAGATGAGAGTAAATGGTGGAAATGTGTCTGAAATCGTGGCAAGGAGTTAAATGACTACTTTAAATATGTAATTTCCGGGTTGTTTTTCACCATGAACTTGCATTATCTTTTCTTTCTCCCCGTTTGAACATGAATGTTTGCTGGAGACATATGGTTTACACTAAAAAATTACATATTAGTCAAAAGACCACAGATGGGGGATGATATTCTTTTGCAAATTAGAAATTAAGCAACCATTTGGGCCTAATGAAGTTTTAATTATAGCGGGGTCCAACATCTTTGTCCAGTGCATTTGCCACTCATATTTGATGAAGTCTTGCTGGCCACAGACCAGTTCACCTTTTGAAGATGTGATGTGCTGATGTGCCTCCTGCATAATTAGGTGAATCCAAAGAGGACACGGATTCTTAGGTGAGGACAGGGAGGGAAAAGGAAAAGAAATTTGTTACTTTCCTTTTTTTTATCAGTCTTGTCATTGGATTGCCACAAAATGCTGTGCAGATGTGTCTCTGCACTGAACTATGAATTTGATTTTTCTTTTTTTTTTTTATTTAAAATTCAAAGACTCAAAAGTCCTAAGACTTAGTTAAGACTCCCTGTGTTTGACTTTGATGGCACGTAAAATAATTTTGATCGTCTGGGTCCAGGTTCTAAGGATGTGTCAGATGGTTATGTTCCTGTATTTTATCTTACTGCACACTGAGATTATTTCAGGTAATCTCAGACTACCTGTCTTTCCTCAGGATTGTGGAAGGTCAAATTGCATCACATTTGACATGGACTGCAAGTGAATAAATGTTCCCTCAACCAGATCAGCTGACAGAGGGTGGGTTGTTCAACAGAGTAAACTGAATGTGTGTCTGAGTCTGGGAGCTCTAAGAGATTCTTCTAGTATAGTTAGGCTTACAGTAAACCTCTGAGTTTTCAGTTTTGCTCTAGTATTCTGAATTAAGAAATATGAAGTATATCTGTTAATCAGGAGACAGAGGTCTTCAGTTATACTGTTCATAAATAATCTGTAAACCCACGTATTATTAGACAGGATTGGATCAAGATCAGTTTCTGATGTATCCTCTTGGAGTTATGTAGGAAGAAAGCTAAATGTGAATGATCTGCCCATATGAAGATGGGATTATCCTCGCTGTAGTGCCCTGTCTGTTACCTACATGCAGCACTGCCTTTTTTTCCTTGTTGTGATTAAATAAAATGCTGCACAATTATTAGATCTACTCTTAGAGTTAGTTCTTCCACTAAGCTTAATAGAGTTGTTAAACTAAGAAAACAAAAGCTCAGCTTAGAAGTTTCTGAATATACTGAGAATAAACCATTGCATTTTGCAACTTTGAGGGTAATTACAGAATTCTGTTGCTAAAGTCAGTGGAAGTAGATTTGACAGATTTCCTCTAAATTACTCAACCACCTACAGTTATTATTGCCAAGATTCTTTTGAAATGAGAATAAATTTTATGGAGTTACAACAGCAGAGTGAAAGGGTATGTTTGATAGATTCCCTGAACTCTTTCAACACCCACAGGTATTATTTGTAAGAAAACAATCATGCAGAGTCTTCAGCTGGTTAGAGAGGGCACAGCATTCCATCTTCACCTGACATCCTATCTGTTCTCTCAACATCCTGTGCCCCCTGCCTACCACCCACTCCTCCCAAAACAATGCTCACCAAGAGAGTTTTGTGTGAATGGACAAGAATATGAATGTTTTTTAAAGGAATCTGAACAGTATAGAAAACACATTGTTTGGGGGGGACGAAAAGGGTTGAGGTGGGAGAAGAAAAACTGTCTTTAGGATTGATTAGTATTCTTCACATTCTTTCCTAATTAATCAATGTTATTCTTTAGTTGTTGGGACCTCTCAAAAGTAATTATTTACTGGTTTAAAAGCTGGATGTAAGAAAAAATACCCCAAAAGATGACATTGAAGGTTTCATTTGCTTTATTTCTCTCTTTTTAGTTTGACTTGCTTCAGACTTGCAAAGACAGGTTTGTTTTTTCAATTATTCCCAGAAACTAAGTCCTGAATTATTCAGTGCGGGTTCTTTACATTCCATAAATTTTGCCTAAATGCATTTAATATGAGGACCTTAAGTCTGTAAAGATGAAACATTGTGATGTTGAGCATTTCTCAGAGGTGCTGGTTTCGTGGTATGGTTTTATTTAAATACACTTTAAAAAAAAATTATTTCTATAATGCCTAAAAGATCAAAAAAGCCTGGGCCTGTTTATACTGCATGCACTAGATTTATTATATGTCACACAAATATAGTTTCCTGTACCTTATACTGTAATTTTATTAAAATTTAGAAGACTACTATTGTATAATTTAAAATTTGACCATTTTTCCAAAGAGCTTTTAAACGTGTTTACATTCTTTTTCTGTTTTAATAATCTGCTGTGCTTATTATTTTGAATCTTGATTAATTACTTACATTCAATATTAACAACATAAACATTTCCATTTAAAACTTAAAGTAGTTCAGCTTTCTCTTGAATATATCAGGGATGTAGATCAAAACTGTCTTCTCAGTTTGTGGTGACTTGCACTTCCCAAGGACATTAAAATGAATTACCTCTAAACTTACTTCTCTAGAAAATGACACTAAATCCTAAATCTTTGTCTTGCCGAATAATTTTTTTCATGACCCTTACACTATAAGAAATAGAGAAACCACCTTTCTTAACTCAGTACAACTGAAAATAGTGAAGTGCTGAACTGCCAAACTGTGCTGACTGAGCCAAGGGTTTCCTTAAGAGCATCCAGAACACCAAAGATTTCTGTTGTCCCGGCTCAGAGAGCTGTCCCTGCTGTGCTCAGCTCTGGTTTATAAGCTGCAGTCTTTTGCGCAGAACTAGTGATAAATATCTGTATCCCATCACCATTCGGGTGTGGTCACCAACCTGAATTTTTTTTCAACTTGATCTTCTCTGCAGATTCTCTTCTGTACAGACACAGGCACAGTGGCCTCTTAAAGTTCAGTGTTCCATTCTGTTTCAGTGGCTTGAGACTTTCATTATCTGACTGTTTTAGAAAGTTTCCCTTCACTGAATGGCAACTGATGGATCTTCAGTCCTGTAATTTTTTCATATGATCGTCTTTCAGCAATCACAACAGGAATCCTCCCTTCTTAGATTTGTGGAAGAACTCTCACAGTTCGAACAGCAGGCAAGCAACTGTGTGATACAAAACGTGTTGCAGGCTGTGCCACGAGCTGAAGTGACTGTTCACTGTTACTGTGAATCTTTTTCTACCATTGTGGCAAAGAAACCAGTTGCCAGTATTCCTCACCGTGATTTTTTAGTCTGAGCCGTCTCAGCTGCTTCATCCGGCTAAGTTATCTGGGTCCCATGCTCTCTATCAAGTTGTCATGCTCTGGTGTCTTATATAAAAAACTATTCCACATAATTTATAGGTAAGTGGGATGCTTTCCCAATTTATATCCTCGAGTCTTAAAGACAGCAGTTGTTCAAAGTAAAGGTACCATTCCTTTGGGCAAACTAGCAGAATGTGTGGGCATTATATACCTATATCTATGTATTATGTATCTATAATTCTATAAATTAACTGCGAGCCTGAGTTGGCCTCTCAGTCAAAGTTGCAAACTATTCACTGGTTCAGAGACAGATCTTCTTCTTAGCACACACAGTCTGATGTGATCTTCAAAGCATTTTCAGAAGAATTATTGAACTTCAGCTTGCTTTGCCCATTTGGAGAGACCCAAATGTTTACCTCTTGCTAGAGCAGGATGGTTGGCTGTGTAGCATTTCTCTCTTATGACAAGGGGACATGTCCCCACAGTCATTTTTAGCAGCATCCTGGTGTTGCCTGCCACAAGGAAAGGGGAATTTTGTCAGTTACCAGGATTCTGGCAGTCCTTGTTTGTGCAGGGAGCCCAAAATACAGGTGTACTGCAAGAAATGATTTAGTTGTACTGAGTGAGATAAGAAGCATGTTCTACCCTGCTTCCCACACTGGGCTGTAAACAATAGTTTAACGAGGGCATCTATGTCCTAAAATGTATGTACCTCGATGTTTTTGCGTTAAAGCTTACTTACAGTCCATGATCACTACTAACCTTGACATCTTTGAAAATGTAGAAGGAAGAAATGATATGTGAAGAAGGAAAAAATGGTCCTCAGTTGGGAAAAAAGTATTTCATGAGCTGCTTCTCCAGTCCTTAATGACATACAGAAGGAAAAATATTCTTGAAGACCCGATATAACCATTAACTCTTTAAAAGGTACAGAACTTGGTCTAAGGATAGTTTCTGCAGAAGGAGACAATTATCTCACAGAAGTCTTAAAGAATTTGGGTAATTCACAACAGACATGTTAAAGCCTGCAGTAACATGGCTTTGCCCTGCCAAGACTGAAAGTAAAACAGACCTTTCTGGAAACAAGTTTTGTACAGACAACCAAGTGTCTGTTGAATGTTTGGTGTTAATCCCAAGATCCAGAAAATTCATTTGCAAAGCGTGTCAACAAGGGAACATGTCACCAGTGTTGACAATAGCTAACTGACAAATTTTTTTTCTTATAATTGAGAAATATATCTTTAGACTTCCAAATAGCTGCCAGGAAATAAAATCTGGGATAGGTATTATCTGCCAGAGGTCCTTACTAAAATCCAGATTGAATTAAGGCTTTAAAAAACTAGAACAACTAGGAGCCATATCATACATTTATACTTATTCGATCAAATTCCATCTCAAAAAATAAATGTGGAAGGACTTGGAAGGGTCTGATAATATGGTCAAGCTTTCATGTCTAGATCCTTCAAAAGCTCAGAATAAAATTATACTTAGTTGTTCTTCACTCCTTATTTCTTGATTTCTTGTCAGCTTTGTCAAACCTATGTTTTCTCCTGAGTTTGCTTACAAAAATTATCTCTTTGCTTTTTCAAATGGTTTTGTTTTCACCTTGTGGCACATTTTTATTCAATTTAATTTAAAAAATATGGATGTGTTATACATATGGTACTCCAGTTATAACAGAGGGAATGATAGTATTCTGTTTTACTGAAATTCCAGGTAGGAAATTAAGTGTGCAAGCAGTCATACTTAGCAGAAGAGTGAAAAACTGAGAGGCGTATTTTGTAGCTGCTTGTTTAGAGGTCAGAGTTGTTTTCACAGCATTAATGATGATAGTTAGAAATATTTGTTGTCCCATTTTTTGTCCTGTTTTTGACACTGAGCTGGAAGACCTAAACAGTTTCCCTTTTTCATAAGGTGCTGCTTTGTGTGTAAATGACAGTTCTTTAACACTGTAAGAAGCACTGATTACTGACTCCAGTTGTGATGTTCCACCACAAAGGGCAAGGGAGAATCTCAACTCTAATGTTCTGGTTAGGAAGGTGCCACTTAAAAAAGTTTCCAACTCCCTTTTCTTGGGTGACTCTTAGGCTGCCATGTGATCCAAGTCTCCATCAGGTGTTGTGCTGCTTAGTTCCCACCAGTCCCTTGGCAGATTGGTAGCAGTAGCGTAGTCAGCACCTCAACCAGGTGATGGGCTTGGACAATATGTAGGAATTGGATGCTCTGGAAATGTTCAGTGAAGAAGGTCTGTAAAAACTCCATGCTGAAGTTTTAACTCTTTCAGATTTGCTAGACCATTTGTCTAACATTTACTCCTATATTTAGTATCATATTTTCCATCCCCTCCCCCTCTTTCTCTGTGTTTTTACTTTAAATGAAGACTACATTTTTCTTATGTCGTATAAACAAAAATTTAGTTTTGAAGATTACTGCAAATGTCACTGAACAATGGACGTTACATGAAGGGAAACAACCTGATGTCAGGAAATATAACAATCAAGGGACTGTTTTCCAATGGCAACAGCAGTTGCATTATTTCTAAGTTATATAAGTTTTTATTTGTAGGGAACTTGGCATCTTTTAAGGAAAGGTGTGAATAAAGATGATTCCAGCACAATTTACTATTGAAAAACATATGCACTACTTACATAAAACATAGATTTTAAGAAATAATTACTTCTGTTGATCTTGTGGAGATATATTATTACTGTGGTTAGCTTGTAAAATACAAGCAGTATTCTTCTAAGGGAAGAAATTTGCTTAAAAGCCCCTTTACACAGACAATTTTAAAAATGAAACCTCACATTTGGTTTGCCCTTGATGGAATATACTTGAATTTTACAATACATATTTCCTGCCTGGTTAAGGTTATACCTAACTCTTTCTCAGAAAACTTTTGGGGGTGCACACTTTTTATCAGCATTGTTTCATTTATGCTTACATGAAATATCCCACCATGTGTAATGAAAATAAACGCCAGTATTAGCCCTAGACATCGGACCAGTCTTATGGCTTCTCTTTGGACGCCAGTCCCAGGCTGCAGATATTCCTGCAATGTTACATATTTTTCCAGGACTGGCATCTGGCTGCTCTGTAGATTCCTGAGGCAGTTCTGTTCGCACTGTTGAGATGCCTCCAGGTCCACCACGTGATGGAGTTGCAGATGGAGCACTTGCGCAATGCACTTTCCTTTTTCCCGGTTTAATCACACCAGGGAGTCTGTCGTTGTTTCTTTGTGAGAGAGAGTATTTGTACGTGCTTAAAAAGGCTACTTCCCCCTTTTAAAAATTAATGGAGGAGCCTGCAATTTTTAGAGAAAATTTAGAGAAAACCTTCTATTGCAGTGAGCCTTTCCAGACTCCTATATCTCTTAGTTGTTTGATGCCATATATATAAATCTGTTTTGAATGCTTGCTTATGAAAAGTCATTCCCTATGTTTAAATACTAGCTGAGAAAAAAATCATTGGGGAATTTAAGACAATTACTGAGCAGGTACCTGATTAGGGATGCCTCTATTCATCGATGTTAAAGAACTGGAAAAAAAATTACGCATGATAAATAGCATAATTTCTGAAGTAAAAAAAAAAAAATATCCAGTGCTGCTTCTGTACAAATGTCTCAAATATTTATGGTATAAAATGGAATTGTTTCAGATTATTCAAAAATTGGTTTTTATAACTACTGTAATGTGAAATGATGTAAATTCATGTTGCATATAGCACGTACTGAAATCTGGGAAATTTGGGTTGAAGTATGGCTTATGTTTTGCATTGTGGAAGGCCATTTCTGATCCTTACTAACTAAAAGTAGTAAAATGTTTTAGCTTTATTCTTAGAAAAACCATTACAGAATAGATTTTTTATTTCTAAATAGGTGCTTGTGTAGCTAATCTTTTACTAAAATGGCAAACTTTTCCTGAGCATATCCTCATGGCATTTTATCATACTATTTAGGAACTATTCTTTGTCTTCATAGCAGTCTCAAATTAATATTTGCATAAAATTCTTCAGATCATTTCATTACTTTGTTTAATAGAGTTCTCCTCTTAAGATTACAGCCTTTTCCATTAAATTGCAAATTATGCAAACAAAGTACGCCCACTTAAGTTTGGCAATTTTTCATTGCCAAATGACTATTGTTTCACTGTTCATTTGTTCAAAGGATTACTTTTTAAATTAGTGAACTAAAATGAAAAAAGTGCATGTTTCTGTTCTCTTGTTTGTAACCCATAATTTTCCTAAGGCCAATTTAAGGTATATTGTCTTTTAGAATGACATTAAATTAGACCTCAGTCATCTGCTTCCTGTCACTTTCTATTATTTTGTAGTTGTTCATCAATCCTTGGGGGAAATCAAAGCCTGTGTGGCTCCCATTTGAATCTGCATAATTCTCAGTGATGGCTGGGTCAGGAGGTGCCTCCCCATGATATTTAAATTTCTACCATAACTGGAGTCATTAACCCTTCAAAGACATGGTCATTCTAATAATCTTGTTAGCATGTATTGTGTTATTCATTAGAATAAAGTATTTTCAATCTTAAATTTAATTCTAAATGATAATATTGTGCTATTAATAAGAATGTCAGTAGAGTTTTATAATACTCACATTTTCTATTTGTGTATGTATCTGTTACTAAGTCCATTCTAACTACATCTGGCAGCAATTTTTATAAGGACCCTTTAGTCTTTTTCTTCTGTTCTGAAAATAATTTAAATGTATTAATTTGGTTTCTTAATATGCAAGCTAGTTTGCTGCCAGAAGTTAAATTCTGGTTGTACTGAAGTGCTACCTGTAAAACTCAGAATAACCAAAGGTAGCTCTGGGAGGCTGAGGGCTGGTGGCTCTACAACTCACTGTCACCACAGCACCACCAGAATGATGGAGAGGTACAGAGGAATGAAATACCTTTATAGGTGAGGAGATGGGGAGAATTCTTCCAGTTATTTTGCTGGAAACATCTGACACAAGAGACACTGAAAGGTAGAAGTGCTCTGTTGTTCAGCAACCTGGCGTGGTAACAGCTGATCCTTCAGGTGAACCACCACATCCAGTGAACGCTGAGCTCTGTGTTTCTTCTCCTGGCTTAAGCTTACAACCTTTATCTTGGCTTCTGCTCTGAATGCCTGGGAAAAGGCCCTTAGTGGCTTCTGCAAGTGTTCAGATCTATCATGTGTGTTGCTTTTATAAGATGCTGTGGGAAGTTAAAATCCTCATCTTGGTAATTCAAGACAGGGTAGTATTAACTTCAAAGCGCTGTGCATTTGCACAGTGAAGGCACTATGAATGCAATAAATGCACCACAAATGGTGGTGAAGTTTGAAAAGCTCTACTCCCTTCTGTCTGCAGGCAAAGTAAGTCTTTAATGTGTGCCTGGTTAGGAATCCCTCAATCCATTGGATTCTCTGAGTCATACAAATCTGCTGAGAGACAAGCAGGTTTTTTCCAACCAGGAGATCATCTCAGAGATCTCGGTCAAATACTTAAATACTGTACCACTTTCACTTTTTGGTATGGCTTTTACCTTGTTCAACGTATTGACAGATAAAATCTTTCATGAAACGGTATAAACACTGATCTTCTCCCTCACGCACACAAAGACCTGGATTCTTCCGTGTATCCAGTTTGCACTGTGGGGCTGTCAGGGAGATGGTTACAGCTCTTTAATTTTCCACGTAGCCCCAGGCCCCTGCATTGCTGTAGCCTCTGCCAGCTGGCAGTGGTTCCCTGGGGACCGTTGCAACGTGGGCTTTAGAACTCCCTGCACTTCGTCTGTCCTTCCCCAGTTACAGCACACAAGGCTGCACACACGGTGGACAGAAAACAACCTACCGACAGCGCCTCTTACCAGGGGGTCACAGCGAGACCCTGTCTCTTTGAGTTGTGCGGATATAATGGTGGAGATACCAGACCAGAAAGAAGAAATGTTTGAAAAAGTTTGTATTTTTGGTCATGCCACGCTGAGTGAGCAGCTCTAAAACTAGCAGTGATCACAGTCTCTCATTTTTGGAGCATCTCCTCCGTGTGCTTCTTGGATTGTCACTCCACTTTACAGTAGTGTCCTGGTTTTCCTCTTGGCAGCTGATACAGTGCTGTGCTTTGAATTTCCCGAGAATAACATCGATAACACATTGATGTTTTCATTGTTGCTGAGTATCCAAGCATACTCCAGCCTCTTACAGGGAAGGTACAGGAAACCAGTTGCTTCATCGGGTGATTTCACCAAAGGGACTTGGTCAAGGCCTGGCCCATCACAGGCATCCCAGGCATTTATGCAGTAGGTCTGACTTTTTCTTTTGAAAGGATCCCATGTAATGGCTCCAGATAATACCCCAAAATCTCAAGGCATTGTAGGGCTGGACTTGAAACAAAAAAGGGTATTTTGATAACTCTGATTAGAGAGGATTCTTCCACTGTTTTAATGAATTGCCCAGTTTTCAGGTAATGAGAAGCTCATGGACCTGAGCGTTCACTCTGCCAACAGAGACGGGCTCTTACAGCTACAGCTTCTCAGCTGAGAGTCCCACAGGAACGTTGCTATGGCATTTCTAGATGATTCAAATATACTTTATGGTGTCAACTATCTCCATTTTTTAAACAGACTTGTTTTGTAGATGTGTTGAAAGCCTTCAAAGTCCATTGCTTTTAATGTATTTCAGTAGTTCTAAGACCCTATTCTCCAGATATGCCCTCATTCTGGTTTTGGTGGGGGTTTTTTGATTCATATTTGTTTTCAGATTTTCTTTTGTGTTTATAGATCTTTGTTTGGATTTGTTTGTGGGGTTTTGTTTGTTTTTATTTCAAAAATACCAGAGAATTTCAGTTAGTGCACCACTTGGAAAAAAAAAATGATCAAGAATACCTGAATACATTTCAAAGCTGAAGTATCTCACTTTGGAATTTTCTGTAATGTGGCAGGCAAAGGCATAAAAATGGATTATGAAGCCAGATAAAGTCAAATAGAAAATAAGGGCTCTTTTTTAATCACCAGATCATTAACTTTTGAAGAAAGTTTATTGTAAGATGTTCTTCATTTATCAGTCAAAAAATTGAATTTAGTTTGGATATCTTTCTAAAATATCTACATATATGACTTCTTTCACCTAAAGAAATTCCTTGGTGGTTTGGGCAGAGGAAGAGTAGTGGATAGAGCACAGAAATTCCTGCCTTTCCAGTCGTGACAATTCTTGAAGGCTTTTTGTTGGTGGCTGGGGCAACTATTGAGTTGTGAAAGTATCCTTGATGGAAGGCAAGGTGAGGAAAGTACAGCGAGGAAAGAAGGGGATGACTGTAGCAAAGATTATAATTAAGACATCATTAAGACAACAGTGAACAGTATTTAAAAGATTTTAAGTGAAGGAGGCCCGGAACACATGTATGTTGAGGCCTTCAGCACATGATTTGGGAAAATTGAGTGGGATTAGTTGGTTTCTTATGACACAAGCTGCCTTTTTGACCTTGGGCAAGCCACTCTTCCTCTCAAATGAGAATAACAGCACAAGTCTACATTTTGTTATCTGAAGAGAGGTAAATAAAAATGAAACACATTGGGATAAACCAGAATAGAGTGTTTAATATCCTAAGACTATGAAATCCAGTTTTACAAAGTGGCTATTTTAATTAGTTTTCAGAGAAAAGCAAGATGAGATAGTACATGTGTGTCTATAGAAATGACACAGCCCAGAAGTATAGTATTACACGGGACTTGATATTTTCTTTCTTTAATTCTATTTTTCTTGATGTAATGTGACAGTAAGAGGTATACAGATTCATAATCTCTCTACAGAGTATAATAGATTTGCTTATTTATGTTACTTTTCCTGTGAATACAAACTATTAACCCAATGTGCTTCCAAGATAAGTTTAATAACAGAACTTCCTGGCAGTGTTTAAAACCTTTCCAGCCAAGCACAGCTGACGAGATTTGCAGAACGACAGCATCAGTTCTTCTGTGGAAGTAGGCAGAAGTTTGGTAAAGCTTGACCAATTTTTATTTGCTACATTTTTCTCTAGGATGTGGAAATGGCCCAAAGTAAAGGCCTGTGATTGACAAGACATTTATTTAAACTACAAATAGAGGAGATTAGGAGTTAGAAATCTTCATGGTGGATAGGTCAGGTCTACTGCTGGCTTTTAAGCTTGATGGTGTGAATTTAGTCCATGGATTTGGAAATCCCTGTCTATCAGAGTGTGGATGGCACCAGTCTGTACTTGAACTCTTTGGTTTGGATTTTTTTTTCTAAATATCCATTCACTGCTAGAAATAGGTGTGGGTGTACTGTTAGTTTGACATGTGTCTGTTCTAAATCCCTTATCTCATCCCTCCCTGGCTTGCTCTTCTGTCATCATTTATGTCCACGTATGAAATCTCTACTTCCACATTCCTTCCATCTGGTTTTCACTAGAAGCATTTAAAGATGATAATGAGAAATATAAAAGAAAATGAACATATTTTCCAGCTGAATGTTTTGCTATCTTTTCTAAATATGCTATGCCTTCTTGTGTGTTTGTTAATTTATGGATTAAATTGATGGAAGAGTTTAGGCAGTAGGATGCCTCATGTAGACTATAAAGATCTAAACTGTACAGGAGGTAGGATCCATTCCCTCAGTATGGAGATACTTTGTTTTCATATATAACTCTGAGATAAAGTTTCTAAACTGAAAAGTTCGAAGGATCATCTCAGTTATAAATCACACTATCCTAAAGATACTGAATTAATAAGAATTGCAGTTACTATAAGTACTTTCCTGCCTGGCAGTATTCTATTTCATTTGAATTTGACCTTGAGATTATGTTCCAGTGCACAAGAATTATTTTTTTTTTATGAATTGACAGAACAACCACAGACTAATTAAATGTTCATACTGACAGGGGGTTGGTAACATATTCTATACAGTGCCATTCTTTTCAGGTCCCAAACATCCTTTCTAGAAATTTAATAAAACCTATTTTAAAAAACTATGTCCTTTTCCATTAACTGGAAAACGAATTTGAATGCTTGTTTTCGGCATAATTATTTTGGTCATGTATTTTGGAAGAACATGTCCATACCTTCAAAAATTCTGAACTTTAGAATGAGGATTTTTTTTTTGTATTTGTGAAATAGCCCTGACTACGTGTCATCTTATACAACACTCATCTCCTCCAGAAATCCACCTGTAGTGTTATAAGTGCAAAGTTTAGTTATTTTAAAGAATTCAACTCCTATTCAGGTATTAAATAAAATAACTCGAAATATAATGGAAGTATTAAACCTTATAATTACTGTAGTTTCCAATATAATAAAACTGAAGTTGGTTAAAGATTGAGTAGGAGAAAAAATGGGAACAAATTGAGATGTGTTTTTCTTTAAAGCAAATAGACTTTTTATGTATTGTAAGACACAGACATTTTTTAAAAAACAAGTAAAAAGCATAAAAAACCCAAATGTGCCAGCTCTGACATTTCCTGTCTGATGACAACGATGAGATCCAGCCTGTTAGGGTTTAAAATGAATGTCTTGTCTAATTTGTGCTCTTCAAATTTATTTCTTTCCTCCCAACTGTCTCATTTTACCCCACCTGTCACACATCACGCTTTCACACCCCTACCTTACTTTTTCAGATTTTACAAGCTTTGCCTTTTGTTTTTCCTCATCTTAAATGTGATCCAGCCTTTTCTCTTTAACTATTCACTTGAGGTTTTTAGCTCTTTGTTGTTTAATGTCCTCATTTGTGTGCTATTTCCTCTTTTATTTGTTAAATACATTCTAGAACTCCTAAGGAAAAATACAACAGCAAATTTAAATGGCATTGAACATAAATAATAAAAGTATTAGCGCTTAAGAGCATGGATATTTCCGTTAAAACCAAACAGTAATCACATGATGTCTTTAAACAAATAGTTTAAACAAAACATTAATGGATTCTCTAGATGTAGTATGAATGTTTAAGATGCTTATTTGTATCTTGGTAGAATTCTGGTGTTCTTGTTAGAGTTTTGGAAATTCTATGCAGCTGAACAACAGCAGAGTTGGAATAAGCACCAGTAAAGGGTGTGCAACTTTCAAGTCACCAACCTTTTTCACATATTGAGATTATATTATTATATTATTTCACATATCTGAGATATAAATTGTCTTCTCATACATTGACTCTGATTATAGGTTATTTATTTTGGATAATTTCATGCTCCCTAAACCAAGTACTTCCAATGTTTGTATATTGGGCAAGGGCGGCTAACTAACAATAGGTGTTCTGTGCTGTTAATTTTATTGATTACATTTTTTTATTAATAACATTTGGGTCTGGACTTGAGTCATAATGTGCCATTGGGTGTCAAGAAATTTTGTTAAAGCCTCTAAACCACTGGCATATAGATGCAAATGCCAGAAATTTAACTTAGTAAATAATGATGTCAGTGTGTGATTTGAAATTTGGTTGATTTGCTTAAGGAGATGGTTAAACCATATATTCTTAATTTTTAGTTATAATTGACAATAAATGACAAGTGAATTTAGTTTCCTTTTAACCTGTTGAATTCTGACTTTCGTTTCTTTTTATTTCATGCAGAGAAACATTTTTGGCTTTACTTTAAAGAGGGCACTGCTTCTTTCCTGTCATGATAATCCTGAATTTTATTTTTGTTTGGTTTTGTGGTTTTTTTTCACAAATATCATTCAACTTTTTCATTTAAGATTCCTAAATACATTCTTTAGTGCTGCCTGTCACACATTAATGTCAGTGACTCTAAGCTATGTTTAAGTTATCCACTGGCATCTAGTAATTATCCAGAACCATGAAATATGAGGCAATATTCCCTGATGTGTAAAACTTCAATTCTGTATGTAATTCTTCAGTCTTAAGCACAACTAGATCAAAAAATCTCAGTTAACTTTTGGTATTAAATGTTGCAAAGTTTTTGTCGTTTTAATTTTTTTTTTTTCTCGTGGATCCTTTAAACCTGAAATTATTGTAGCACAAACCAGTTTAAATACGTGTCCAAACTGAACGGGTGTAAAGGTGACCACACAACATGTCACACTGTAAGCTTGCTTGTGGCTACTCCTGCTGCAAGTTCTTTCATAATTTATATTGATTTCCTTAATGCTGTTCTCTGAAAGGCTTCTTATGAAAGGTTTAAATCATGTCAGAATTAATCACAATATATTTTGCTGGTAGGGATTTAAACAATGGGCCCTCCATTACACAGAGTTGGTCTAAACCATTGATAATTTTCACCTTGTAACATGCTGAAGATGTACAATATCAATTCTGTAAATGAGCATAACAGGGAGCTCTTGCTTCCTCGTAAATCTTGTGTTATGCCCTTTATTTTGAGATATTGCTTCCCACGAAATGCAAGATAGACACAGTGCATTGGTATCAGACACAAAGTATGTGGATTCTGATACCTTTTCATCAGTTGTACACCAAGAATTCTATTTTTTAAATGATATCCTGCCAGCTTTTTCACAATCCATTAATTCCTGGATCAACATCAGAAGGAATGTCAGAGCCGAGTGAAATTCTTGTAAGACACAGATGTCAGGATCAAAAGTCAGAGACATTCTCAGAGCAGCAGGGAAGCTTGCTTGTTAGACCTTAATCGTAACAATTAGTATCTGCCATGTGACATTCTCTGTACCCTGCCTATATTTCTGTGAAGTTCCAGGCATGCTGAAAAGAGAAAGTATTTCCTGAAGTTGGGTAGAAAGCTAAGTGGGCTGTTAGTCTCCTTGTTTCCCTTTTTTGACACTATTTGCAAACTTTTCTGTAGTGTCTTCCCCTAACCGGTAAAATAAAACAAGACTGCATCAGCCTGATTTTAGATTGAAATAATTTGACATTAAAAATATGTCATTCTTTTCTGGCTCTATTATGTGAAGGTATTCCTTTAATGTATATGGTTAATGCTTAACTAATCTTCAAGGGAAAAGGCTGCTGGTAACTAGATTTATCTTCACTGATATTGTAGTTTGCCTGGTAGGAAAAAACAACTTGTATTCTTAAGAGTTAATGGTTAGAATCATGCATAATTAATAAGTTTGTTGTTGTTTTTAATCATCTTGGCTCTAAATAGTTTGTTTTCAGAGTAATAATCTCAGAATTGAAAAAAAAAAAAAAAGAATCTCGGTGGATTCGAGAATAGAGGACACTGAAATGCTTATGCTCCTTTCTGCCACTGTGTTACATTAGGGTATTGGCATTCTAAATTAAAGCAAGACTTTCAGGAGCAGACAGGCTTGCAGGCCTGTGTTTGTCATTCTTCAGTGGGCTGTGCTATAGGCACATCACAGGTTATTTTGATCACAATTCTTTGTCCTCTTAACCTTCCTTTAATTATTGCACTGCTACAGCAAAGGCTGTCAGGCACGCAAACTAAACTTTTCATTTGGGCGTAGTGGAGAAGAGCAGGAAAGAAAAAGGGGAAGAAAAGTATCCCTGAAGTGAGGAAATGGGATCTTTGGAGCAGTGCAAGTGTTAATTAATGGTCACTTTAGTAACTTACCGTACTTTATGTAATATATGCAGCATTACACACAGATATCATATACATGAATAATGCTAAATATAGCAAGCTGGTGTTTTTAGGGATGGGTAAATTTAGTAAGTTACCCCAAAACCCCTAATATTTTCCTCTGCATTAGAGAAAAGAGAGAAGTGCAATGTGAGGACACAATGACAGAATGGCTTAAGGAGCCTCACATTTGATCTAGAGGTGTAAGAATAGGTTTCACCCTCCAGACAGTCTGAAAGGAGTTGGTCAATTTGGCTGGGGAATCCAAAATGGCTGAATATAAGATTTTGAAGCATTTAATGACTAAAATCAAGCAGCAGATGGAGGAGGAGGAATATGGAATAGTAAAATTGATAATTAGTCAAGAAAAGGTGATTGTAGATCTGGGCAACATTTTCCAGTGCCCTCTATCTCATGAAAGAAGAGGAGAGGGTCTAAAATGAAAAGAAGTAGGCATTTCAGATAATGAATTTAAAGAGCATGAATGTGATGAATACATGGAGAGAATGGATTATGACAGTGTTAGGTACTTTATAGGAAGAGAATTAAAATATTGTTAGGAAAAAAAGGTCAAGTATAACTAGAAAAAGTTATAACTTAAGTTTGGGAAGATTAGGTCAAGAAATGGTCAGAAATTTCAGCCTCAGAAATGCAGGAGGTGATAGATTATAGGAGAACAAAACAATGGGAGAAGAATATATCCTTTTAATTTTTCTATTAAAAAAATCAGATCTGAAAAAAAAAGGGGAGGTAGATAGTGCACATTGGGAGATAAATATGAGGAAGGATTTGAGGAGTTGTAGATGGAAGAGAAGCAGTGAGACTCCTCTATAGTGGAAAACAGCATCTTTAACTGAGAATCTGGCCAAGCTATAAAAAGTAAGAGCAAATGTCTTTTTGTGGGAATGATTTATAGATTATTAGTATAGATGCAAGAACTATATTTTGTACCAGCAATTTTACCCAAATGGCAATTGGAACGTCTGTGTTTGGATGTCTCCAAGCATGGAGACTCCACAAGCTCCCTGACAGCCTGTGGCAGTGCTCAGTCACCCTCGCGGTGAAACAGTCCTTTGTGATGTCCCCATGGCACCTCCTGCCTTTCACTTTTGTGCCCGGTGCCTCTAGTCTTGTCCCTGAGTATCCCTGACAAGAGCCCGAATGTGTCATCTTTGCACCCCTTCAGCTTTTTATTTACATTAAATGTGCTTTTTAATGTATATAAAGCCTTCTCTTCCCTGGGCAAAGCTGGCCCAGCTTTCTCAGCCTTTCCTCGTGGGAGCTGCTCCAGTCCCTTAAGCAGCTTTGTGTCCCTTTGTTGGACTCTCCAGTGTGTCCATGTGTCTCCCATACCGAGGAGCTCAGAACAGAGCACAATTCACCTCCCTCCTGCTCTAAACCTCTGTGATATTTTACAGGCTGCTTTTCCCCAAGCACACCACAGGCTGTGGCACAACTTGCCACCTGGGGAATACATACAGGTGATACGAAACGGGACATTTTTTTGTTGTTTCTAAATTTAAACTTTAGGGATGCGGGTGTGCTAAGGAACTGTCCTTCTTCCTCAGAAGAAATATATGCCAAAGAATTAACTATTTTATTTGTCTGCATTTTGGCTTAACCCCTGATATCTTTAGGACACACCTAAATAGTAATAACACTTTATTCTTATATGCCACGTGTTTTGCATGTTAATATCTGAGATGAAAATAGCAGCCTACAGGAAAGCCATTAATCAGAAGCACTAAATGCCAAAGGTAAAAATTAATGAATCCACTAATAGCTTTTTCTTCTTCTCTCCCTGCTGTTGTCATTCAGCTGCTTTCATTTATCTGCAGTTTCCTCACCTTCCAGGAGTATTTACACAAACATGCCCACTTTCAGCATTGTGAGAGCATTTAATACTGAGATAGAAGCAGCAAACAAGCAATGCTGTTGTATGATTTGACTAGAAACATAAAATTACTGTCTTAGAGCGAAAACAAAGTCTGTGAGAAGCTGGAAATGAGTCTTACAACTAACCAAACGGACCAGGTCTTCAAAAGCTGTGTGCATGACACTGAAATTGGTGTCTGGAGGAAGAGGGTTTGATTGATCATTCCTTGCATTTGCCAGGTAAGAGAAATCCTACGGCAACTGCTAAAAATGATTTCTATTTACTTCATATTTTTAATTTAAGAGAGGAATTGTCTTCAATCTGTACACATGTGTGTATTTTTACAGCATTGAAGAATAATGTTAATTCCTGTTTCATGTAATTGTGGACTCGATGGTCCCCATGGGTCCCTTCCAACTTGAGATACCCTATGAATAAATAAGAGTAAATGAGCAAGAAAGTAGAACTATGTTTTGAAAAGGCTTAATTAGCTGACTTTTGATCATCATCTCACCTGAAATACTAGCAGAACAACAATTAATTTTTGTCCATGTGTTTCATTTTCCTACCTCTTGGTTTTTGGTTGTTTGGCTTGTAGACAGAGGTTTGTTTTCATTTTATTTCATTCCAGTTTTATGTCACTCAAATATTTAAAACCGGTGAAGTGGTGAAACCCATGATTTGTTTTGTTTTGTTTTCATTTTAACACATAAAATAAATATCTTCTGAAAATAACTTTAAAATCTAAAATCTGATTAACTCAATTGGAGTTAGTTTTGTAGAATCTAGGAACGGAACATGGACAAGGAGAAATGCCTTTAATTTAATGATGAGGAAACACCAAAGAGCTTCCAGTGCAATACAGAATAGCCATTTGGATGCCCATTTTGTAGGTAAGTCAGGTCCAGTGTGTTCATTACTTAACTCCTTGCCTGACTTTTAAAAATTTGAAGAGTTTCGTCCCAGAGGTTTACAGAGGCTTATGTCTCTTTAGAGATGCTCCACATTGCAGCTTTTCTGACTTACATGAGCAATTCCCTATTTATATATCTGTATTTGTGTACATATTATGCAAATGTACCTATCTAACTATGAATGTCCATCCTCAGAATAATTTACTAACCATATATCTGCTAACCATCCAGGACCAAATTATGCTTTTGCCCACTGAGAATGTCTTTTTTCCCCTCTATGGGCTGTATAGAGTCAAGAGGCACTAAAAGTAGTTAAGTCTCCAAAGAGCCTGAATTAACTAAGGTGACTTGGGGATTTCAGATAAATATTCAAGGTAGTTCTTATGTAAATTCTTCTGTGCTGAGGAGATCCAAGGCATACCAACCTGTTTGATTTGTACTTTTTGAGAAGCATCCTGTTTAAAATAGAACTGGACAGGGAATGAATTATGGCGCTAATAACAGATTTCAATATATTTTAGAAAACATTGATTTTGAGTATTTGTCTAGTCATCAAGTGCTTTGACTTCTGAAACTGCCATGAAGTTCAGAAGTGTTCAGACACAATGCATGAGAAAACAGCTGAGTTGTGCTTTTTTGAGCTCCAAGAGCATGCAACATTTCACATTCTTAAGAACATTCTATATTAATTTACTTTTAGCCGTAAGTCAGTGCTAAAACCTCTTTTTATACTAAAGCTGTAGAGGTGTCCAAATCTAAAGAAATCAATGACATATTCAACAGCCAGGATAAGAAAGAGATGATCCTTGGGAGCCTTACTTATTAATAAGTCTTTCAAAGTAATTAAATATATATTGTTAAATGCTAGCAGACTCATGAGGATCAAATTAGATATTCCAGGGTGGTGTTGGGTCATGGGTTGCACTCAGAGGTCTTTTCCAATCTGGTTGATTCTGTGATTCTTTAGGTATTGAATGTACTGTCATTGTCCTCTGACAAATATTTATTCCAGTCCTACTCTTTAATTCCCATCCACCCACAATTCTTCAGTTTCCCCACTTAAGAAGGAAACTGGATAGTTTATGTCAAGAATTACATGACATTAATTATCTTCTATCTCAAATATTCTGAATAGAGTCTGGATTTTCTGAGATGGTTGTGACTTAACTGGTTCTTCCAACTCAGTGTTTGATTAAGTGTCAAACCACTGTCCTCTTTGAGCCTATTAAATGTTTTCTTTTTTCTTTCATTATTAACATCTGAGCCTTATTTTTCTTTCTTTCTTTCCCATCTTTTTTCTGCCTCCCCTATTTCTTAAATGTTTAGTACCACTCAATTGCTACTCTTCTTTCTTTGGTTCTTATCTATTCCAATTTTGTCTCTAATGGTTTCTGTCATTGTTTCTTTGTTTATTCTAGATTCCTTAATCCTTTACCTCACATCTTATTTTTTTCTACTACCAAATTTCTCTTACTTTCTTACTCTTCCACTACTCATACTACCTGTTATTCAGGTTGTGCAATTTGTGCATTGAACATTCCATTGCTTGGAGAGAATTCCATGCATTTGGCCAGTAAATCTAGTATTTACCTTACACTGCTTATGACTCCCTAGCTTCACAGTTATCAAATAAATCTACGTGTTAAAAGCAGCTCCTATAAATTCTCAGCTAACAGGCGTCTGTTTTACACCCCTCTAGGTGTGATAGCAGGTCAGGATTAGTCCAGAGAACAGACCCGAGTCTTGGTGCTGCGCTACAGAAGATGTGAAAGAGATCTTGAAAAACAGTTCTTATTAAAATAGTAAAACACAAAAACATTCTTTGGGGTGAATAGTCCCGAACAGTCATTTTACAAGGAATGATTTGAGAGGTCGTATTATATATCTTTTGCATAAGAAATACAGATTGTTAAGAAGGACAGTAAACCAATGAATAACATCTGGGCAAGGGGGCATTTGGAAAACCCGAATGTAAACAAATTAGATGCTCTAGAAAAACGTGTGCTGTAATTGTAAGTAAATGGTTTTGCTTGCTAATTAATTAAGTAAATAAGCAAAGCTTCATGCCAGAAATTAGTAATTGGAAGTAGGTAGGGATTTCCCCTGTATTCATTATTTTTTTTATTATGGTAGCCTTCATAATATGCCAACTTAAAGTTGAATGATGCATCAGTCAGGGATTCACAAAAAATTTCAGAACTTAGATCTTTTGTGCCATGAATAGTCTTTATTTGAAGGTCCAAAACCCCTCCACATGACACTGAATGGATCACTTGACTAGAAAAGTCTGTTTAATTGTCTGATTTAGCAAATCCCACCTGTCCATTTGACTGTGGTACTTCTATATTTAGCTTCATTTGTATGCAAGCATCAGAAAAGTGCTACTGCAATTTTTCCTGCCTTCCATTAAAAGGAAGTAAATTATTTGCAGTTCATGTTTACAACAGAGAGAAAAGAGGAAGACTTCTGAATGTTCACCCAGATGCTCTGTGATTAAATATGAATTAAACCTCGGACTGCAGCACCTGGGTCACAAACTCAACTACAGATCATTCTTCTTCTGCTGGGAGGGCATAGGAATGACTCAGTTACCTGAAATACAGCCAAGGGAGTTTTCAGAAGAAGGTATAACTCATAAATGCATTCAAAACCAATTCCTGTTGGTGGCCATGAAACCACTGGATACTTTGCCAGGATTGGAAAAGAGTAAAAAGACAAATAGCAGCACAAGTCATTGGACTATATGAGGGCCTGCATAGCCAGAGCATCACATCTTGTAATAATGACTGTTCCAGTCTGATTACCAGGGATAGCTTGAGAGTTTGTTAGACACTGTAAGAGGAAATCTGCATTGAGGATGCTGAACATAGGTAATTATGAATGCCACTTAGAAACAAATTAGATTGCCAGGGGGCAAGGGTTCTAGTGCAGGTTAGTGAGGGGATAACCGAAAGCAGCCCAGTCTTGAGCTTAGTTCTCAGAACTGAGGGCTCAGCAATAGTTCTGCTATTGGCAGGCATTTGGAATGTTGGCTGCTCCATTCAGCTGAGTTATTTACCTAATTGTCTGAAATCCTCTACTCTTTGTATTTACTTAGGTACATTTCTATGCAGGGTTCAGAATTCCTCATACAATAAGCTTTACCCAGCCCAGTCCAGCCTAGAATCCAATACAGAACAACTTATTTTTGAATCAGAGGTCATATAAATATTGAAAGTGAAAAAGTATATCAAAGAGTAGGCTGCATTTTGCCTGTGAAAAATATTCATACACTCAGATATTCTATTCAGAGATAAAACTTCGGCTACGAATAAACCATGTTTTTGGTGTCACTAAATGTAAAATCAAAATTATGTTCTAGTCTGTTATTAAAGGTGGTGCTGGGAGAGAAACAAAGGAATAGTAGAGAGAACTTTGAGCTGGAGAGAATTACAGATCTCTTCACAATTGCAGAACACCTGGTGATTATGTTAACTGCCAGCATTAACTACCTTTCTCCTCCTTTGTTTAAATGGTGGAATGTGTACCCGATAACACCTGAGGTCTTTTGTGTCCATTATATTATGGGTTGACTGTTTTTTAACCATTTAAACAAAAACAAAACAAAAAGACAAAAATCCAAATAATAATAATAATAATAATAATAATTAAAAAACACAAAAAAACCTCCAAAACCTCAAACCTTGAAGTAGGCAAGAAAAAGGTGATGCTTTTGCATGAAGTGACTCAAGACAACAACAGAGAAATTAGTTTATCTTATAAGATACATGAAAGGACTAAAGAAATGGCATTAACTTCCAGGAAGTAGAGGATTTCATTGCCCATGAGTTAGACAAAATGTCCTACATTACATAAGCATAGACTGGTTTATTCTTAGTTAACACTTGTTAATTTATTCCTGTATCATGTGGCTTAGTGAAAGATTTCTTTCCAAACCTGGCCTCCCTCACACCACAGCAGTTACAGCTGTGCCATTTTCACTGCTGCTTTCACCGGCCTGCTTGTCCTGACAAATGAAAAATCCCATCAAAGGTCATACTTGTTTGAACAACACACCTTTTTTGTTTAGTGGCCATTTTTTTTCCTCTTTTTCACACCCTTTCTAAAAGCAGATTTATTTCATGAAACCTTTTTGCTTTAGTCTCTTCATAAAAGATGCATAACATCACGGGCCCTCAGTTTCAGTTTCCTGTCTCTCTTTTAATGCTTTTGCACCCTTTCAAGTCAATCATCCCTTTATTTCATATCTTATGCTTGCATGCTGTTCAGACAATTGACAATACACCTGAGCTTTCATGTCTGAGGCACTTACTTCATCCTGATGTAATGACAATAATTTCTATCCAGTTTTTCTGTTTTTCCTGCTGTAGTTTGGCTCAAAATGTGTTTTCTAGGGCACCTTGTCCAAGAGTTTCTAACCACAGCATCATGAAATCATAGAAACATTTAGATCATCGAGTCCAATCATTAACCCATCACTGCCAAGTCCACTACTAAACTTTGTCCCCAGGTGCCACATCTACACAGCTTTAAAATGCCCCCAGGGATGGCGACTCAACCACGCCCCTGGGCAGCCCCTTCCAGTGCTTGGCAATCCTTTTGGTGTTAAATCGGGACAAAGATGGTCTCCATCATTTTTTGGACGAAAGGCAATCAAAGGAAACTGTTTGTCTTTTTCACGTTTCAGTTTCTGAGGCTCACGTTCCCAATATTTTCCTGTGTAATCCCCCAGCTGGCTCAGCCACACGGCTCAGCAGCAGGTAGGGTCCAGCACAGAGCTCTGAGCACGTGCTCCAGCCGATGTCCAAGCAAGACTTTCCTGCAATTCCAGCAGCAGCTGCTGAGCTGCCAAACCCCGGAGTGAAGAGCAAAGGAACTGCCTCCCACTAATCCCTTTGTGCGAGGACAGGCGTCCTACATGAAGAGGAGGGTGTAATCCAGAGGGAATACAAATGGTCTGCGGATTAAGGAGAGGTGGAATGGAGGGAGTAGTAACCACTTGGGACAGAGGGTTAGGAATGTGGGAGACAGGGAGAGGTAAAATGCAATGTCAATGAAAAGATGACTTCAGTCATAAACAGAATGGCTTCATCTCTGAAGTTCAGAATACAAATTCTAACTCTTGCAATATCTCTGTGTTCCAGTGCAGTTATGACAATATACAGGTCAGAACTGAAAATATTTTTTTCTATTTCAAGCAATTATTTATGCAGTTGAATGTTTTGATGTATTACATACAGGTGAAAATCGGTATGCTCTGGTAAATTCACTCGAAGCTCTGTATTGTACAGTAAGTGAAACC
>VXAY01001541.1:273990-341490 GCA_013399855.1 Oxyruncus cristatus | reverse complement strand
TTAACGAGTTGTGTGACTGCACTGATGTGATGGGGAACACGGCAAATTAGGAGGCAGACTCAGCATTTATTCAGGCACCTGCACTGTGGGCATGTCCCAAAGCCCATGGGGATGGAATGACTGCAATAAGCTCTGGGTCAGAGCCTCTTGTACCAGGTAATTACCCAGCGCTGGACACTCCCTGAGGAGCACCTTAGGCAGCTGTGCAGTTCCACGTGCTCGAGGAGGAGTCTCTTCCTCATGGCTGCAGGTGAGGGTGCTGCACATCGAGGTGTGAGGTTTAGTCTTCTCTTATTACTTTGCATTTACCACAGGCAGAGTACTCTGAATAAATGATTTTGTAGTCATGAAAAATAGTGGGTATCAAATCAACAAGTCCTTTCAAAAGAAAAACGATACATTCTGTTTGCCTTTTTTAATAAAAAATGTATGGATTCATTTTGAAAAATACAGAAATGAAACCCACTGATTTCCCCCACACCCCGCCCCATCCCCTCACCACCAAGATAAATTTCTGAAACCTTATCTGGGTTTGAATTTTTTCAAGTGAAAATATTTGTAAAATACATTTGCACACAGAGCAAGCTAAAGGTGTTTGGCCATGAAATGATCCCATATTTGACTCAATAGCTTCTTGCTTCATTTAAATCTATCTCAGTCTTTTGTATGATTGTCATACACTGCTTTTGTTGTTTGATTTAGAGAGAAAGTCTTTAAATGAGAAAAACCAATTCCTATATTGTGGTGAACATTTCTCTTTCAGAGAAGGGTAATTCCATTTCAGTAAGCTTAGATGGTTCATATCAAATCCTGATAATTATCCTGCTCAATCTTAAATTGTCCCTGCACCAGGGTCTGAAGTGTGTCATAGCTTATTATGATATTCAGGCAATAAGAAGAGGCCACACTCAGGCTTGAACCACCCTTTGGAGAGTTCCAGTCTCAGAGGGAGTGGATGTGTCTTCGGCATTTTGTGTCTTCCTCCTAAAATATGTGAAATCATGGAAATAAGGGAGTAGGGGAGGCTAAAACTCTCCTACATCAATTTGCTAATCATTTACAATAAATAAAAGTGTACCAGGTAGTGAGTTTGAGTACCTAGTTCAGCTTTATCCCCACCATTTAGTTATTAGTTTCACTACCTGGCTATGTTTTCCTTCTTTATAAATAATTTTCTGCAATACGAATCTGTTAGGGATGGATCTTGTTCTAAGCAGTTAGTTAATAAATTCCTATTTTAATAAGGCAAGTAAAATAGTCCTGACGAATAATATTTATTATTGTCCTTTTCATGGGGAAACAAGAAAAAGAAGGGATACCAATTCATTACTAATTGCTGTGCCCTTGAACAATCAGATTCTCTCTACCTAATATCTGGTTCTTATCCTTTTCTTTATCTTGTTTGATTTTTTGGTCATATAAAAATAAATAATCTCAGATTGCTTCTCACAGGGGAATTTTAATCTGAATTTTTCTCTATGATGAGAATTGATGGTATTGAGAAGCATAACTTAGAATGTTGGTATAAGTGAAGTGTTTTATCATTTTTCTTTCATTTCCAAAGTATTCCCATCAAGCAGGAAGTGTCTTTAATGACTATTAGTATCTTTCCCATTCAAAGGAAATACATTTTTAAAGGTTCTGGCACAAGTTTTTTCTCTGAAGTATCTATGTATGCCTACTTGCATTATGCAGTTTATATATTTTCCCCTAGTTTTGCTTGGCCACTTTAAATAAGCTTATTTCACTTGATAGTACAACATATTTCTTTCTGAAATATAAGTTACTCATTAATTGTTTTTTGCCAAACTTACCAATTCAAAAAGACTTTGCATGACTACAGGAATATTAAAGTATATGCCAGTATCCACTTACTAAATCCTTTTTAATTCAGCCAATTTGTACCTTTTCCCTCCAGTTTATAATATTCTTTTTTTGCCAAATGGTAGATTTGAAAATCTTCTGGGACATAAAGACTGAGTTATATTGGTGTTGATCTGCATCTGTAGCTGTGGCATCGGCACTTTTTTTAATATAGGAATTATTTTTGAAGTTTGATATATTTGAAATTAAATGTCTGACATCCATAAGCCAGTTCACCCATCTGTGTGCTCAGCTATGGCACACTTATTCTGTCATATTCAATTTTTGGTCTTTATTCAGTGTTAGGTCAGTATTTCTTCTGCTTAAGTGACTTGGGCTGCAGAGTGTCCACGATTTCAACAGGACCTTAATACCCACAAAGTAAATAATATTGAGGGGGAAAATGTATGGCTACACTTCGTGGAAGGTTCTTTCATTCCTTGCCTCTCCTGAGCACTTCTGAAGGTGAACTCTCAGTTCAGAACTCAACTCAGTCTCTCACTGTTTCTCAGAGTCCTGACTTGATGCGCCGTCGTCAGCCCTCCTTTGCAGGCAGATTTTCCTTACAACACCGCTGTGTCTGAATAAAGCCCAGTCTCTGTGGCTTTATTCAGAAGAACTGTAACAAGTCTGGGTTTTAACAAAGCTTTTAAATGCATCCTCAACTTTAGTAACTGGTACTTTTATAAGATTCATTTCCTGTATCTTCCCTGAGTTCCTCAATGATTAATTTTGGAGTTTAATCATTGCGTGCCTCAATGATTAAAGGAAGGCACCTGATTCCCATGGAAGGCAGAATCTCATCACTCGTACAAGAGGTACGGCCAGAAATGGAGCTGCATCTGACAATAAAAACTACTAAAACTTACAAGCTTCAAAACACCTGGAACTGTCCTGTAGCCACACAGAGGCTCAAAGGCAGGAGAGACATTAGTGGAGAGCAGCGAATTCTGAAAATGCAGGATGAGGGCAGTGGTGCTCATCAGAGCCACCCTGGTTTGCGCAGACTTGATCAGCAGTGAGCTGCAAATCTGTGGAACAGCTGGGATTATACAGTGTGATCCTGGTTTTACACTCAAAAACTACCTTGATGAGCTTTTCCTAGTGGGCTTTCCCTATTGATCTGCCTCCTAAAGTATATTCAATGTTCATCGGGATGTTTTGGTGGGAAAAGGCTGTTGTTTCTTCTCTATTTCTTTATTATTTAAGAAATGTTCTGTAGTCCAAGGAAGTGCTGTAAATATTTTGAAACATGGATTAAGTTTATTTCCTGTGTGACCCCGCGCTAATTCCACAGGAGGAGGCAATGGTTATGACTTTTTTCTCCAGTTTTATTCTGCTCAACAGGAAAGAAATTTTGATTTCTATGTCACTGGAAAGAATATGTCAAATATTGTTTTTAAAGGAAAATGGAATTACTTTAAAGTTAGTGAAGTTTGTAATTTTTAACAGGAGTCCAATCTAGACTACAGTTATGAATGGTGTTTAAAACAATTCTACATGTGAACAGCTTAACGGATGAATATAACTCACCTGAGTTTCTTTTTGGAATGAACAAAATTACTTGCAGAACCTATTCTTAAATCTCAAAGGTCAGAACTTTCTTTAACTGGTTGGGCTGGAGGGTAAGCTAGTGAACAAAATTCACTATGTATTATTGTAGCTAGGTGAACAAAAATGACATTAAAATTCTCTTTTTCCCCCCAAGTCTGAATTGAGATGATTCAGCAGCTATGGGTTTACTCTCCTTTAAAGAAGAAGCTTGAAACGGTACAAAGACATGTTAAAGTTCACTTACGTGCTGCTGAATTACTAAACTGCTATTTATTCAGAAAACCTTAAGGTCAATTATATTTAGGGTGTTATTCCTTTAACTGTCATAGAGAAAACAAATGGTCAAATATGTTATTTCCTCTAATCTTCAGCCACTTTATCAGTACAAAATAAAACAAACACCTACAAATATTCCTAGAGAAATCGGGGGCTTGATGAAACGTGTGAATTCTCTAAGAGGAGTGCACATACAAAATAAAGTGCAGGGCAAGGCCAGTGCAGGACTGCGTGGTGGTGATGGTATGGTTTTCCTGAGACAACCAGCAGCCACATCTCTTTTCCCATACATAAATGGCAGTTAGCAAGAGCTAGAAACAAAAGGCCCCTCTCTCACTCCCTGAATACAGTGACATTCATTCTCAGAGAAGCAGGGGCAGCTTTTTGAAAGCAGACTTCTTCAGTCCAACAATAACACACAATGAGTTATTGACTTGTTTATATATGGAGCTCTTTTCAGTAACTAACTCTGACTCCCCACAGTCTGGACAAATGATTGATTTCGTTGTTAGAAAAAGAGAAAGCTCTTGCACTAAACTCTGTAGTGCAAACTACTTTTTCCCCATTTGTTCCCCCACTGAATAGGACCTTATTAAAATGCACTTTCCAAAAAATACCTGCAGCTGGCCTTTATAAGCATGTTTTGTATATATAAATAAGTAATTTGTCCCACTCTTTTGTATGGTAACAAACCATTGGAGAATCTTGTCAACATATATATATATGAAGGTTGAGTGTCATAGGATTTTGGCTAAACAATATTATTTATATTGATATGCATAAAAAGCATCATTGTAAAGGTATTTACAGTAGCTGTTTGCTATTTGGTTACAAATAATAACTTTTCAAAGTTAATAGGCTTGATGGGTTTTTATTGAAAGGTCTTTTGGCACCAGTTGTTAAAATAAAACGCATAAACATGTTATCCTGATACTTTTATATCTATGGTCAACTGAAAAATATTTGAATAATTATTAATTGATTTTTAAACTTTTTGTAATATATAATTTATTTTTTTTATATGCTTCTTATGTTCATCTTCATACACATATATGCACAGGATTTTATTTTAAAGAAAACAAGTCTTCTTATATCCTCTTTTATTACTGTGTGCTTTCCTTAATAAATAAATAAAAAGTACTTGTTTTCTTTTTTATAAATTTAAGTACTAAGACATATTACTTAAAAAAGATGCTGCAAGTGGCCAACAGCTGCATTGCAGGAGCGATTTTTCCATTGGAAAGGAAGGATGCAGAGTTCTCCCGAGCCCTGCCGTTTGTTAATTACACAGTGCAGGCAGTTAAGGGCTCATTAGGATGTTGCTGAAGGTGTTTCCAATGCATTTTACTGACACATATAGAAATGTAATGAATTAAAGGAGCTAATACCACGTTACTACTCGTTCTCCAGGTTTGTACAGCGGTGAGTTTGTAAAAGAACTGGGAAAGTGTAAATTGTGGATTTCTAACCTGGAATATCGGCCTTGAAACTTGCTGATATTGTTATTCTAATTCCGTGAATTAATTACGTCATACCTTAAGTTTACTGATTTGTATTCTTTTTCAACTTTTGTGTATGATTTTCTTTTATCTTCTTGCTTTTCATTCTTAATCTTTAACTCACTTTCCAAAGAAAAATATTTTTGCGTATCATGCTTACTTCCTTTTTCTTTCTTTCAGGTATTTTTCCTAAGATAATTTAGCTCCATTTTGGAGTCCTAGCAGAGGCAGTTCACCAGTTTCCACCTCTCATTAGAATTTTCCAGGCAGATCTGTTTAACAAAATAAATACCATTAATATATTATATGATATTCTGAAGTACACCAAGGCTTACTAGAACCTAGCTAGAATTACCAAAGATTTAATTAAAAAAACCCACAAAATTGAGTGGGTAAGTTGTGAGGGGAAAAAACTAACTAAGTTTCTCTGCTCCTATCAGTTTTCGTATGAACACCAGGGAGTGGCATACTTTTGAAAGAGCACATATAAGCAAAGCGAAGAGCACTTGGAAAGAGCTTTATTTTCTGTGGAAGTTCACGTGTAGAGCAGAAACTTGCCACAGAAATTACTGCTTGTCTTGTTATCTTTAACTTCTACGCGACTGGCTTGCAGATGTCGATCAGGAGCTGGTAGTGTCATCATTCTTAATTGGCTGGGGAGCCTTGGGGGAGGAAAAGGAAGAGCTATTCTTCTGTGTAGCTTCTGTAGCCTTTTGTGAGGAGCCAGAGATCCATAGGATTTTCCTGTGATCTCAACGTATCCATACTCACAATTGACTTGTCCCTCCCCCTGTGTATCTGAATGTCCCGGGACAGACCCTCAGCTGCCCCGCACCGGTGTCAGCTGAAGTTGGCGGCTTTTTACTCGTTTAATGGAGTGACGTGCAAACCTGGCCCTACGCCTTCTCTGTCAAAGCCTTTCAGAAAATCTGTGAACGGGAGCTTTGTGGAGCTTTTGGGCTTTTGTCTCTCCTGCAGCTTCAGGTGTTACACAGAGAACCACACAAGGACAGTCAGAAACAGATCCTGCTCTTTGAAAGGTTATGCTGTGGAAGTATGTTTGTTTTACTGGACGAGTTACACTCGTTTGACTGGAGAAATATCTCTTTTCTGAATTGTAACCAACAGTTTAAATATTTTTCAGTCAGTACAGTCCCATTTAACAGTGATAAGCATGATGCAAGGATAAGATCAGGTGTGTATGCTGAAAAAACTGGACACGGGATGTGTAGCTTTCATTTTCATTAAGGAGAAGTGTGGATTCAGAATGCAAATTTGTAAAGAGCTGTGACCAAAAACAGCTCCGTTGGCTTAAACTTCCGTTCGAATTTTCTTTAAAGATGTTTTACTATATTTTTACTTATGCATAAAGGTACGGGTCTATGCGCTCTGAGATCCTTAATATCAAAATAAAGTTCTGGATCCTTTGCAAGCATCCAGGCATTTTCTCATCTTTAGAACCAGAATTTTAACAATACTTTCTGTCAAATGAAAGGCACGTGCTATATAGCTAACTTTGTCAGCCCTTAGCTCGTGGCAGGAGGAAAGCCCCTCTGTGCTAACAGTAATCATCTTTAACTTTTATATTTACTTTAAAGCTTACCCATCTGCTCCCAGTTCTGGTTTCCTTTTGAGCTGGAATTGCTGAAGGCCAGTGGGTGTACTAGTGTCAGTCAAATCTCCTGGTGACAGCAAGCATTTACAGAGCCTTTTTTCCCTTCTGGAGATTTCATTTACCACACCCAGATGAATAGTTCGAATTGTTTCAAACTTTGGGACAGTAGATGAAATCCTGGTTTCCTTGAAGTTAGTGACTGATCCTTCTCATGCTGATCCCCACTGATGGGTGTCTTGGGGAAGGCAAAGGCATCTCAGAATTCCCACTGTTCAGGGAGGGAAATGCAGGCATGAGGCCAACCCCTACCATAGGTAGGGTACAAGTAGAGTTTAAATAGGACCCCCTCAGTGAGCTGGAAACTAGGACTTTTAAACAACCATAAAAAAAGCCATTGATTACTATTAAAACTAACATGGTCTTAATTTCTTTTTAACCTTATCTTTACTGCACGTGACTTACACGTAGTTTTTGTCACTTTAAAATGGTGACCACTGAAAAATGTATTTAGGATATGTGAAGCTCTTAGGCTATTCATTCTGAAAAGTGTCTTTTTTTATAACTATGTTACAAGCCAAGGAACTGTAATAACATTTAAAATATGTGCCTTTTCAATTTGATGCAGAATAAAAAACCAAATGCACAGAAAAATGCATATATGAAAATGCATAAGAAAATACCATATGTGTTTATATTAAAGTGCTCCATATGGGTTTTTAATCCATGTGTCTGTACCGTTTTATAGTTCAATCTTTGGCTGGAGTTTGCTTTCAGTATTCAGAAGGGAAAAATCATTAGATGTTCTTTCAAGGTAACAGAGGAGTTATATTTAAAGCCAGAGGAAGTAAGTGAATTATATAAAGAAATTTTTGTTGAAAAATAAGAGAAAAAGAAGACCAAGAAGACTGTATTTTTGAAGGCTAGAAAAGTTATTTTTTTGTAACTGACTTTGAAGCTTCACATAAAAATAGGACAGTTTTCTACCACTCTGCCTCTTAGTGACCCAGCAAAACCAGGGCAAAGAATAATTTGGGGATACAATTTTCTGAATCTTTAGATTTTCAGCTTTTTAAGTGGAATATTGTGATCCACAGATGCAAAGGGAAATTTCCCTAACAGAGATATCAAGAGCTGTGCTAGGCAAGAGCTGAGAACTTGATATTTTTCTGTGCCTTGCTTAGGAACACACAAAAAATAACTCTAGGATGTATATATATATATACACATATATATATATATATATGTGTGTGTGTGTGTGTGACTCTGTTTTGAATTTAAACTCTCCTTGGCTTATGACCCAGTTGTATTATTCAATGTAACCCTGCTTATCAGAAACAACTAAATACCTTGTAAGGCCAGTATCAATACTGAGAAAACCTCAGTCCTTATTAAAGTAAATGAACCTTATGATGGGTGATGGCTATTACGAATATGTTTTTGTAAAACAATCATTCATATTCCGGAATATCTCTGAGATATCCCTTTTCTGTGTGAAGACAACTATTGCATTTCTCCCCCAATTTTGTTCGCTTTTTTTTTATCTTCCTAATTCCATATTGAGTGGTCTGACATGAGCTCTTTAACTCTCTTCTCTTTTCTAGCCCTTTCTGTGTAAAACTACACTGAAGATTAACTTCTAACTCAATGACAAATCAAAAATAGAGAAGTGCCATTAGAATCCATCCTTAACAATCAAATATTGGTTTTTTGCTGGCATATAACATTGATAAAAGAGTAGCTCGTCCCTGGCTTTGTTTATGAAGCAGTGTGGAGCTACTTATTCTGCCCCCCAACAGAATTTTGGGAAGTGCAGTTTCATTCTCCTTCCATCATTGTGCCAGAATAGGAATAAATTTCGTTGGCCCTCTTCCTGGCACAGATTTGTCCCTCTTGGACAGCGTCACTCCCTCTATTTCCCGGATGAAAATGTGTAGCCGTGGTTCAGTCCTCCCTCCTCGTTGCTGCCAGCCTACCTTGTGCCAAGGTGTTTGGAACAAAGGAAAACCCCCCTGTGGCTGGGTGGGAAGGATGGGTAAGAAGCTTGAAATGAGGTAAAAATTCAGTATATTCCAAAGCATTCTATGCAGTTGCTCTCAGTGTGTTTAACATCATCCGTGACTCCAGCACTATGCTGGACTCCATGCAGAGGATGGATTCATCCTGCCTTTAGCACGGATTATGTCTCATATAATCAACAGAAGTTTTGGTAGAGGTCACACTTTTTATCAGTTCTGCAACTTCCTAAAGAAACTAGGGATGGTTTTTTTTTCAAATTTTGTTTCCCACATTTTTAAATACATAATCCCTTTTGCTTGCAAGACTACTTTTAAAAGAGAGATTTCAACGTAGCAAAGTATATGTTGTATTCCGTTAGGAATTTATGTAACTCCTCTGCTTTTGTTAGAACTGTGTTGCTGCTCTAATTATAAACATTAAACTCTGTTCTGCTCTTTTAGGGGAAAAATGTAGTTTACAATGTCAAGGCTCAGTAAGCTAATCATAAGATTATGCAGGAAATATTACAATGGAAAGCTATTAAATCAAGCATTTTTCTTACAATATTTCATGCTGTGAAGTTGACAGCATATTCTATAATGAAATATTAATACAAAATTCATGGCAGTTAAAAGTTGAAGTATTATTTCAGCCTAAGTTTCTGGATGGCAAAAAAATATTAGTCCTTCAGATATGATATTATTAATACCTGCATCTTATTGGAATGATACCAGTGACATTTCATTTCCTGAAGTAATTAAAAATATTTTTGGAATTGTATCAATGATACTTCATTTCTCTGCCAATAACTTGTATTTGCCAATAACTTGTCTCAGTAACATTACTTTTCCTTGTTATCTACTAATTTTTTAACAACTCATATATTTCTTCAGTACAACTGACTCACTAAACAACAGATCCATGATCTCCTTACTTCGGCAGAAATCCTAAACTATCTGCCTGAAGTTGGCATCAATATCTTTTCCAGTTTCATGTACTTGGTGATTTTATCTCTGCCTGCTAAAAGCAAGTCCAAAAGAAAAAAAAAAAAAAGAAAAAAAACTCTTAATGACCCATCACTTACTAGCAAAAATATGGAGGTGGAATACGAACATTATTTATTATTGTCATAACAAAAATACTGACTAGAACCATCCTTGAAATGCTTAGGAGGCCATGAAAATAAAAAGGAACAACAAAATTTATGTAGAGAAAGAACCATGTATTGTAGGCAAAATATTAAACATCCTTGTGGTTCTAGATGGTAAAGATTTTCCAGTAACTGTTCCTCAGTTAGTTCAAGGACACTACATTTTCTGCTTGGAGCTTGTAAATTAATGACCCAGATATAGAAATCCACTTGATTTATTTTAATGCTGAGAATCACATGCAAGAGCCGTTCAGGTTGTTCACTGCTCTTCAGCAGGGTGTTTTACCTCTACCTCCTAAAGATTTCTGGCACGCTGAAAATCATGGAAGTGGTGACAGGTACTGCACCGCCTAATGCTCCAGCACCTCGTCTGGGAACGGTCAAATTTCTCTTGGAATTCTTTTAGGAAGAATTTCTTCCCAGAAAGGATGATTGGATATTGGAACGGGCTGCCCAAGGAGGTGGTGGAGCCACTGTCCCTGCAGGTGTTTAAGGAAAGACTGGACGTAGCACTTGGTGCAATGGTGGTGTTTGGTTGGACTTGATGATCTCAGAAGTCTTTTCCAGCCTGATTGATTTTGGGATTTGTGAGTCTGAACCTGAGCAAGGAGCTGTTCACCTTTGCCCCTGTGAGCAGCTTTAACCCGTGAACAACCAGGAGCAGGCGAGGAGCCGCGCGGAGCAGCACAGCCTGCGAAGTGAGTGCTGGGTGCAAGGTGGTCACAGTTCTTCGATTCTCTTTGGAACTGTGCCATCCATCCCCAGAGACTGTCAGCCCCTTTATTATGTCTTTTGGATAACTCAATTGGTTGTCGATATTTCGTATGTCCTTCAATGTGGATATTAATTTCAGTATCACTCAACATTAGCCTGAATACCAAATTCAGTAGTACTTCCATGTTAAGTGGCCAGCTTTATCTTTAAATATTCCTTATTTTTGAAATTGGTCTAAATTAACAATTTCTTATAAATGTAATTCGAATAGAAGGTATTCTGTAAACTGCTGGGCATATTAATTATCACATGTGTTATGAAAAATAATAAAATGTAGATATATTTAGTCAACCTAAGGTTAGATTATTATTCACTAACAACTTAGTTTTACATTCAAGCTAGCAAACAAGGACCAATTGTTTAACACAACTGGTATCATTTGCATACGTGATATGTTTTGTATTATTTAAAAGGTGCTGAATCTGAAGATTTGCACCCATAGTAAATAACTAATTGTGGCACCATCACAACCTTACTTTTGGTTTTTTCTGGTTTCTGATTACCTATTGAACAGTCTTGTTTCTATTTTACAACTAGAGCAATAAAGGGCCATGAAATTCCATTTCTTTCCTTCCTTGGCATTCTCCTCCCTATGAGATTCTCGAAGCTGAGTGCTGTTGATGCTGTATTTGGGCATATGAAGATGCAGGTAAGTGCACAATGTGGTTTTCAGGATCTGGACAGTATTTCCGCTCTACTGGGAGGGACAATGCTGGAATCTTTGGTGGGGAAGTCATCATTACTTCGGTCATTACTCACCGAGAAAAGTCCTCTTCATGATTCCTGGTGCTGTTTGTTTTGCCTTGTATAGAAAATAATTATAGATGCCGGGCTGAGATCCAGCACTAAATCAATACTGCAGTTGTTGTAGCTTGGCTGATCTGTACCAGCTGAGGATTTGTTTCACCAGATGTAAACTCTTACTGCCGTTCTTACAATCGTGCGTGTCCTGCCCCTTGTTCAGATTTCAATTGCCAGGTTCAGTGCAAAGTGGCTCAGGGCACTCTCTGGTAACAGGAGTGGGCTCTGAGTAACACAGCATTTAAGCTGACAGCTGGCTTTCCAGAGCCAAACTGAACGGGAGAGGCGTGAACAGATACCGTTGGACTTTGTGTACAGACATAAATACGTGATACTCTTATTTGCTGTGGGTTTGCAGTAGCATCAATAGGCTTTAAGTTATAAAATACCTTACAGAGCTGCCTCAAAACCAATGGACTCTACAATCATTCATTAGAACCTCTAACATTAAAAACCTGGTATTATAAATACTTATCAGTCATGATATTTATATTTATCATGAACATAGACTATGGAGGAAGGAAAAAACTTTAGTATAGCAAGAAAAACTTGCTGCTCTCATCAGGTGGAGCTTTACAAGACTGTAATACACAGTTCTCTCCCATCCATGCCCTCACCCTGTCACATGCCAGCCAAGGAGATGACCCTCCTATATTTTTAATGGGAAAAGAAGCTTATTCTTTGCATGTGCCTTTTTTTTTTCCTTTTTTTTTTTTCTTTTTTTTTTTTTTTACTATGTTCTCTTCTTTTGCCGTTCCCTCACCCAACTCCTGGACAAGTGTCACTTCCATGATGAGTTTTCCTGGAGTAAAATGTGTAGGCTCTCTGCAGCACAATGAAGGCATGCATTTTTTTCAACTTATGCGTACGTAAGCCTTCTTTTGTGAATAAGACTCATAGGGTCAGATAATGTTTAAAGGGAAGGGCTTTATGTCTCTCAGGCCTGCATGTTTCCACATGGATGCTTCTACACACACACAGATTGAATTATGAACAGACCTATTAATGCTGGGATCACAAAAGGTCAAGTTTTGTCTTCTTTTACCTCTATTCAGAATTGCTTTTGAAAGGGGGGAAAAAAGCGATTTGCAGGAAAAAAAAAAAAAGATTCATGATGAAGAATTTTACAGGTCTTTTTTTTTTTTTTTTTTGCTGTCCTTTAGCAACATCTGGGAGTTGGAAAAAAAAAATCTTATTATGTAAAATAGTCCAGGGGTATTGTATTACCAGATTTTAATATAACTCCTTTGGGTCACTTGGAGGGTTACCTAATGGAATGACCTGCTCCATAAGCAACAAAAACACCAAAAAGGAACTTCAGGAAAATTTTCCTGCTACTATAATGGGCTTTTTTAGCTGAAGAAAAATCATAAAAATATTCCAAGCAATAACTTTATTTTTTTTTCTTTTAATAATAATAGAGATCTAGTTCCTAAAATATTTTCTCAGGAAAATCTTTGACTGATGTTGAACTATTCCTTCAGACTATTAATTTGAAAACTAATATTAAACTTTATCATCCACATAAAACTGGAGTTGCACAGTGCTCTGCCAGATGTCATCATAAGTAATATTTATATTATTTTCTCAAATACCTCTGCTAGAGGAAAATCAAATAATCTTATTGAAGAATTCCTGCTGCTGTATTTTCGTGTTCAATATCCAGTGATGCAGAGTCATGAAATCAATCTAATGCTTAAACATATTTTTTCCTATATTTTCTACAGAAAACATTGTTGAGAGAACTGAGACAATAGCAGATGCTTTTAAGATGGCAAAAAGTCAACATTATACACTAAAGCTCTACATTACTTTTAGCAGCATTTTGTGGATGTATATTTGCATGTGGGCATGAGTGCAAATACTTGCATATGTGAATTTATAAGCACATCACTACTTAGTTTTCTTAATTCTAAAAATGTATTGCTATGCATTTATGCTCTGCTTATATTTACAAAAAAAAAAAAAAAAAAAAAGGTACAGAATATCCTGAAGTAGAAAAAATGCACAAGTGATGTAGAATTTCTGACTGTGATTAAGGCTGGATGTTAATCATAGAAGTTCAGAGAAACCTAAGGAAACTAAGGAAATGGAAATGATGATAAAAAAAATTAAATGCCTTAGTAGCAAATGTCATTTACATTGAAAGTGTAATTGTAATTCTGTTTGTATTTTAAGAATTGTTGATTTAAAAATTGATTGTTGCTGTTCAGTAAAAATAATCTAGGAATCCCTATAAGCTGGAGTGAATGAGAGTAATGGAAGGAAGTCAACTCTGGCACTGTATAAAATTAGGAAATAAAATGATAGCCAAATACTGTAGTGCTGTTATGTAAAAGCCACCATCTGAAATTTTGTATTTTTTTCCCCATGGGCATAGGAAAGAAAGGAATAGTAAAAATACAACTGGTTTAAAGCTTTGTCGTCAAAAAGAGTAGAATTATTTTATATAAAGTAAAAATAAAACAACTGTGACTCAACTAGGATGAAAACATTATAAACAACTTTATAAAAACAACATTATAAAAAGCCCCATCCATTACATAGATATACAAGATGAATTTCAACAAAAAGAAGGCTCGTGACAGTTTTTTCGTCTGAGTACTTAGTGAAATTCCAGAACTCACTTTTGCAAGTTACCACCGAGTCCTGTATCTTTGTTGTTTGAAAATAACCATAAATAAACAGGTAGATCTAAGTTTGTATAATGTGGGGTAAAAATGTGTAGTAAGTCATAACTCAGCAGGGTCAATATTTGTCTACAGGATGTTTTGTAACAAGGGTCACTGCCAGAGACTCAGCTGGGCTGGGCTGGACAGAGCACGGTGTGGCAACATCCATATTCTATTTTTAATATGCAGCAAAAGGGTTTTCAAAATTGATATCTTTTACTAACAATGGAATAGAATAAGAGATGTAATAATGTGGCAATAAAGAAGAAGAATCTGTTCAAGCTTGTTGGAAAACATTTCACTTCAATATGTGTTACGGTGCCCTTCAAACAAAAGACAGGATAAATAAAACTGAGGAGTCTCGTGCCATTCAGAACTTCGTGGCTGCCCCGCTGGTGTGAGTATGTTTTTCTCGTGAACATAAATATTCTGCAGTAAAATCAAGTGATTGCCCCTGCAACACAAAGCTATAACTCTTGAGTAGCCACGCACAATCGATCCCAGTTTTTTCTTCTAAGCCACGAAAAACAACGGTATATGTAATCTCATTTTCTTTAAGTTAGATGCACAATTACTTATGAAAAGTGGATTTAGGAACAAAAATGGAGACAGCTGGAGGCATCAGTTCAAACCTAGTGTATTTCGTGTTTGCACATGTAAAGCTTCCACTTCCAACTAAGAGATGTTTGATGTTTCCACACTGAAAAGTAACTCCTTGTGTTCCTGTGTTTGAATGATATAACTGATGTATGACTGGTAAGACTTGGCAGTTCTGACACCTGAAATTTCTGCAACCAAAAGGTTTGAGATCATTTGGGCTGGCTCTTTGGAAGGCCCCCTCTTTTGGGCGTCCTGCCCGTGTCAACCCCAGGCTGATTTCGTTAGCATTACAGAATTTAACATTGTAATGGTGATGATTTCACAATTAACATGGTCAGCTGTGTTTAACAGCTCTAAGAACGTAAATCCCAAACTGTTTATGTAAAAATAAACACTCACCACTGGAAAGGCTACCTTTATATTTTTCAAAGGACATGTAAGGTTAATGTTTGAATGAATATTTGAATGCATGGCAGGGATGATTTTTACTTTGTTTAGATGCCTTCTATACTTCCTTGATTTGAGACATTCTCTCTTCCCAAATTCATAAAGAATATATGTCTGGCTCTTATTGTAATGAAAATATGGTATGAAAGGTGTGTAAAAATATTGAAAATATTTTAATGAAAGCTGGAAGAATATGTGCTAAATATAAAGAAACATTAAGTTTATACCTATAACTTCACTGGGAGTTAAAGGACTATGTTTTTTTTCTTTTATTTTAATGTATGCCATTTGTCTGTGGATACAGAGAATGTAAATTGCAAATTCTGGAAATAATGAATGTGTTTTTTCCACTTATTAAAGATCACTTTAAGTGTATAATTACTGGTGATTTATGTGATATAAAAGGGGAGGAAAACTGTGTTTATCCACTGCATTTGCCACTCTTAATCGTGCTTTTGCATATGGCTCTGCCTCTTTTTCTCTAGAGGCATAAAAACATATACATACATCTGTATTAGAAATTCATTGATACTCAGAAGTTACACATCAGTCGCCCTCCCAGACTTGAAACAGCAAACCTCCCACATTTTCTGCAGGCGTGTAAGGAAAGATCTGGTAAGTGTGACATCCACGTTAGCTCCTCCCAGTGACCATTGTAGTTTAAGTGCTCAGGTGAGGACGCTGATTGATGAAACACAAGCAGCTGCAGGGGTCATGTGTTTAACTCCTCTATACTATTACAGGCTGAGCAGGAACTGGGGTCTTTTGTAGGTCTACATATAAACCAGAGCTTCCTACAAACCCGGGTGCACTGCAGGATTTGTGTCCAGGGTACGTTTCATGTTAAACTAATATGGTCTAATATCTTAATTAAAAGTATTTTCTGTTTGGTAGTGTCAAATATACCTTTATGACTTTTGAAGTGTGTTTGTTCAGAATTAGGCTGTGTTTGTCATTTTTTGGGAGGGTTTCTATTAGTTTTTGACTTGAAGTTGTTAAAATACGTGTTGTCAATTCATTTCACTAATTAGTTTTAAAACTCAGTGAGCAGGACATATATATAGTTAAATTCCTTTTATGGAAGTTAGATTCTATGGAATTAAACGGCACTGCCTTGAAGGCTTTGCTGGATGATTTAAAGAACTGCTTGAACATTTATAGTATTCATAAGAGAGGATATTAATACTTTTGGGAAAATACTGTCTGAACTATGATCAACCTCACCTTTACAGACAAATATTCCGAGAAATTCTTTGATTAGTTGTAAATCTGCTTTGCCTGTGGGTATGTATATTCACTTCAACTGGTGGACAGGCTATGTGAGAGCTGAAATAATTCAGGATGACTTTTACACAAAAACATTTGCCCTGAAGTGCCTAAAACAGTGCTGGATTCCTGCTGTGGAGGCTAACGGGCTGAAGTGAAGAGAATAGCAGCACTTTGCTGGGCTTGGGTCAACTTTACAAACAGCTTGGAAGGACTTTGGGATTTTGCTGTCTTAACTTTCAGCTTAGCTTTTAGTGGTTTCATTGCTATGATGACTCTTAAACTTGTTTCTGTAACTGTGGTACATAACAGCAAAGCTTATGTCTTCTTCTGCTTTCTTCACTCTTCCACAGAAAGAAAGTGGGTGAATATCCAAGTTCCAGATGTTAATTGTTTCCTATGGCATATTAATGCACTGACTAGGGGGCATCTGTTATATACTTACAGGAACCCTTTACACTCAGGAAATCATATGCCATATGATCTATCTCTTCTATGAAAGCCCAGTTCTAAAAGCAGAATTTTTTCTTTTTGTATTATGGCATTTTGCTATATTACAATCTCTGGTAATTTCCGGCTCTGTTTTGGAAAAAAGACCTTCATATTTCTCATTTCTTGGCTAGTGAAGACAACAAGAAGTTTCATGCAGGTCAAACTGTGCTCGTGTTATTTGGCAGCTGTTTCTGGTGAAGTCCCTGAAAAGCACTTACAGCTCAGTTGTATGTGAGTGGGGAGATGTTACAAAGCTGCATGTTTGATATTGAGCCCTCAGAAAATGAAGAGAACCTCCTTATTTCTGATCACAATGCTCTATCTAAGCTGTGATAGGGAGTGAAATGTAATGTGAGGTGTTCCTCAAGGTTAAAATCAGTCAGTTTTTCAGTTTGGGAGTTCTTTTCATATTCTGGAATTGAGAAACTCTTCAGAGAGAATAAAGAAAACTGTGCTGGTGCCTGTCAGAATGAGCCTGGGAATAATTCCCTTTCAAGGGTAGAGCTTGCAGATGTGGCAATGTTAATTATATGTTAATTTGTTAAATACTAATAAAAATTAACATATGTTAATATGTTAAATATCTTGTTGTTTAGTTTGCCTTATTTCTTTATGTGCTTGTGGAGTGATTGAATGTGGTACCTAGAGAGAAACACAGCCTGGAAATTAGACCTGTACTTTTGTATTTGGTTATTTGTTGCAACCAAAACCAATCCATAATCAGAGTTTAATTGACATTCAGAAAGAACTGTTGCCTGAGGCTAAAATACTTGCCTATCAATACACACTTAGGTTGTTAACTCTTATGTTTTCCTGAATTAATCGGTAAGAAAACATGTTTTGACCTTGCATGGTTGAGGTTTCTGCTGTGTAAACTGCAGCTGCTCCTGATGGCTGGTGATCTCTCCAGGCAATCACCAGAGGACCTGCTGCCTCTGGAGCTGCAGTTGGGAATGCTCTGTGGAGGTGGGCCTCCAGGTGCTGCTGGAAACCAAATGAAAAGTCTGAGCTTGTGGGTTTTTGGGTTTTTTTTTACTGCTATTGGAAATTCTGAAGCTTTTGAGGCAGCTTTAGATATTTTGAGTATTCCATTTGCTTAAAGCAGTGTCTTGAGCACAAGTCCTATGAGGAGAGGCTGAGAGAGCTGGGGTTGTTTAGCCTGGAGAAGAGGAGGCTCAGGGGAGACCTCATCGCTCTCTACAACTCCCTGACAGGAGGTTGTAGCCAGGTGGGGGTTGGTCTCTTCTCCCAGGAACCAGCAGTAAGACAAGAGGGCTCGGCCTTAAGCTGTGCCAGGGGAGGTTTAGGTTGGATATTAGAAAGAAATTCTTTACAGAGAGGGTGATCAGCCATTGGAATGGGCTGCCCAGGGAAGTGGTGGATTCTCCGTCCCTGGAGGTTTGCAAGACGAGGCTGGACGTGGCACTGAGTGCCGTAGTCTGGGAACCGCGGTGGTGTTGGATCAAGGGTTGGACTTGATGATCTCAGAGGTCCTTTCCAACCCGTCTGATTCTATGATTTCTTAGGTAAGCTGTAGTGTGAAAGTAAGCCCACCCACCTCCTTGTGTGGTGGGACTCTATTCCACGTGCCTTCTAGGTAGGCATCTAATCATATAATGCAGGTGTGTGGTTCTGCAGTTGTCAGCAATATCAGATTAATTTTTTTGCTTTCTCAAGCTTTGGTATTGCTTCCAAATATTTGGCAGAAAACTTTTTTGGCTCTGACTAGATTTTTTTTTTTTATAAGTTATAAAATTTTGAGAGTTACAGAAATGGGTTTTTTGAAGTATGTCAATAATTCACTGAAAAAAAACTTTTCATTTTTATTTGGAGCAATACTTACTTGTGAGCATGTGTTGGAATCTTCTCTATCACAAAGATAATTTTCATCTCTTAAAAGTGACTTTTTTCTTAATAGGAGCCTTCAGCTATTTTTTAAATTTGGGATGATTTTAGTGTACCTCTCTGTTATACCTAATCTGAGCGTGGAGTGAAATTCTAAAAATTTTAACAATTTTTGTCAAAAGTTTTTTTTTTTTTTTGTCAGGGGAAGACTTTTAATCTCGAAGTTACAAAAGGAGAGTGCCTGCCAGTAGGCAGAAAACTTTTTTTCACTTTTTGTTTCTGTGAACATTTTAGTCTTCAGAAGACTTGAAACGATTGATAAGAAAAACATGCCATCAAGTAACATTTCTGATTTATTTTTTTTTAAATTTATATTAGGATTGTAGTCTCTTGAGGTATTTATGATGGGCATATTGTAATATGATGAAAAAAAATTTCACACTATGAATAAGAAGCCCAGATTGAATCAAGTATATTTTACATAAATATCAGCACTACACTTGTGGACTTGTGTGGAGATTACAATAGAACCTCTAGTATGAGCAGAAATGGGGCTTGAATAATTTTTGATTCAAATATCATGTTCCATCACAACGATTCCTCAGTTATATTCCAGTTATAAAGATGTCTTCCATCGGACTTGTGTTTTGCAACAACCAGTCCCAACATGTGTGTTTTTTTTCAAAACTCTTTTTATGTGATTTTTTTTCCACCTCCTACATAGAAATTAAGAGAAGTCCTATATAAGGGTTATTCAAGTGGCTGACACCTCACAGGGTCAACTGTTTTAACTTTATAAAAATAAAGGAAAATGAAGGGTGGGTGAGGAAATGTGGTTGAACATAGAGCTGAGTTGCTAAGTGAGGTGCTTATTTATGGGGTTTTGGTGCACTTTTGATGTCTGGTTTATGGCTGCTTTTTATGTCATTGTTCTCTGGTTTGTGGTCATTTCTTAGTATGTTGCAAAAGAGGTGCAAGGTAAAAAGTTTATTTAATTGTGCACTCCCCACCCTCCCCTCCAGTACCCACTCAATACCTGTCTAACCACTTCCCAGCACAGACACATCTGGCTGTTCACCGGGAATTGTCACTGAATCGGGCATTGTGTGTGTGCAGACTGACTCTTAATTAAATCATATGTGACCAAGCCATCCTGTAGGTAGGGAAGCTTATTCTGTGGTTAAAAAAGACGGAGGTAAATGAAGAGTACAAGGCACAAAGCATTCTTGACATAAATGCTGTGCAGCACAGTCTGCTTTAATCCTTCTGTGCCTGCACTCACAGGTTGGAGCGTCCTGAAGTGCCAGTGCTTACTTCTGTGGAATGCCAAGGCATGAGGTCATGTCTACAGGGAACATAGATCTTGGTTTGTAGAATAAGCTTGTTTGGCTCTGATTTGTGTACAAAGCATTTTCTGTTGTATGACATTAAAGGGTAATTGTAGTCATGCACAGTGAAATGATAAAAGTTACACGTTTCAGAGTAATCTGGTTTAGGTGAATTCCAAACACCCAGGAGCCACAGAGTATGGCACCAAGATTTCACCTCTTTGTGTCACTGCTTACCTGTGATTTTTTTCATCAAGAAGTGGCATTATTCAGTTGATGAAATTATTGCACTGACTGGTGTTTCTCACCCATGGCCTGATTCTCCTCAATAATTATGACTGAAAAGTTCAACTTGGAGCACAAAGCTGAAATAACCCAGACTTTCAGTTAAAAATAGTTCACTTTTTCTAAATTATTTCTTGTTTCAGAGATACACAGATACAAATGTGTCCACAGATATATGTGTGGTGTGCACTTACTTGAAACAACAAACAAGTAACGGTCTACACCCCATTTTTTTTTTTCCAGTTCTGAAATACGTTGGAAGATTGTGAACTGCCCTTTGGGCTTGAATATTCACTTTGTCTCTATAGTTATGTCTAAAGAATAAGCTTTATGTGTGGTCTGTGTATCTGTTGTGACTTGTGCATTTCATCAAATATGAAAAATTTCTGATGCACCAGTTCTGGGCGACTCCTGCTTGCAGCACTGAGAATGGAATAAAGATGGGAACTGGAAGCCTTGGGTGGCAACTTCCATTTTGTTCAACAAAAACTTGGTGAACTGATTAACTTGAGCTGATTGAAGTTAATGTTTCTTAAAAAAAAAAACCCAAACATAAAAAATGACCTCCAAGACTTTGATCTTGAACTAGTTGTGATTAATGTACGAACCTTTTCAGGAGACTGTCTTGATGTGATCCTTGAAAAAGTTGCACTTTAAATGAATTAATTTTCTAAGGATGGGTTTAAATGCACAGTTATGCTCTGGATTAGTGATATTTTAAAGACTGCATGAAATATTTAAATTTTCTTTAAAAAATAGACTGAAAACCCCCTAAAGTTTTATGTGCCACGTGGTCCTTACTATATACAGAAAACGGTCTGGATCTTTTCTGAATAGGTTAAGATCTGTCTGGCAGTAGATGGGTTCATTTTATCTAATTTTTCTTCTTCCTGGATGCTGTTGTCCAAAGGGAAAGTAGGCATGTAGAAAGAAAAGTTAAGTTGGTGAGAAAAAATCTGTTTTCTGTCTCTTAAAAGAATCCTCAAATTAACGTAAATGATAAAGATCATGGAGCTCTTGATACGTGGATTGTTGTAGCAATTACAGAGTCATATTTGACTCAGGTGCTTTCCTTGAAGCACTCCTACAGTCCTCTGCATATAGTTTTTAACAGCTATAATATCTTCCGTCTGGAGATTTCCTTTGGATCATTTGGTCTTGGCTGCAGAAGATCCTGGGTAAGTGTAGTCTTAAGGCTGAAGACATCTTGGTTTTCAGTCAGCTCTGAGACATGCTAGTCTGAGACATGGCTATGGCTGTCTTTTGTGAGGTGATGTGAAATAAAATCACCCTTGTCCTCGCAGGGTGCAGGGAACTGAAATGTTTTATTTCCATTTTGGGTTTTTTCTAAAAGTAAAAAACAAACCAACCAAACAAAAAAAACCCAACAAAACCAAACAGGGGTGCAAAGAGTGAGCATCACGGTTGTGAAAGTCAGTGCTCTGCACAGCGGTAATCCTTACCCAGAGAACAACTAAAGATGGCAGCACTTACAGGCTGATATTTAGAGCTGAGTGCTCACACACAGAGAAAGCTCCGAATTTTGTGCTGGCCTCGCGTTGCTTCGGTCGTTATGCTGAAAACACCATTATGAAGGTTTTTTTTTTTTCCTCATAAGAGGAAAAAAGAAGTTGCTCGGAGCCTAAACTTGCCTAAATTTGCAAAATATCTGATGGATTTATGGAATGTTAGGCTTATGTAACTAAGATACTTTAGAAAATTTTGCTCAGGGATGTATCTGTCTTATAAACAAGAAGCCTCCTTATATTTGGCATCTTGTCCATACAGTAGTGTAGTATTTTGTAAGTGAACCAAATATAAGGAATATTTTAATGTCACCTTTTACTTTCAATAGCAATGTCTACAGAGTTTTCAAATCCCTCTTTACTTTCTTGCAAGCCAAAAAGTGTTGGAGAAACGGTAAGAATTTTCCAGAGAATGTCTATATCTGGGAAAGACTGGCCCAGAGACTCAAGGAGTGAATGCTGATGGTCCACTCAGTGCAGTTTGGTGGGTTGTACTTGGCTGGATCACGTGGGATCTGCAGACTGAATGTCTTGCTTGGGGTTGGGGAACGTCAGATGTGTTGCTGCCACACAACTTTATAGGAAAGGAATCCAGTTCTGAGACTGGTGGGTGGAAAGTGGGGATGGGTGGGAGACCTGCCTCGAAGGGGTTTCTCTAGATCTAAATTAAAATGCTAATGTAGATGCATTGTAAATGGTTACTGAGTTAATTGCTTTGTTTTGCATCTTTAACTTGCATGTGTTTTTTTTTCAGGTATATGGAGATGACAAAGGCACATGTGAAGTGCTTCTCTGTTAATGAAAAAGAACCAGGAAATTATTCTGAGAGTCAATCCAGAGCTATTACAAAAAGAGTAAGTAAATTACAACTTTTAGTTCAAGTATTAGATTGCTCAGAATTAAACAATTTTAGGTTTTTCACTTGGGAAAAATCAGGCTTTTACAGCTTTGATGGGTGCCCACCAGGACTACCATGGGGAACAGTGTGCAGGGCCTGTCCTACCCCAGAGCGGGAGCGACATCCCTGGTGCAGCTGGACACTTGCCAGGTGGGGATGTGCTCACACATCTGAGATACAACCGTGACACTGATGTGCAGGAACAACCCTCAGAGGAGCAGTGACAATAAAAGTCAGCCCTGGTACAAGCTCAGGCTGGCACTTCTGCTCCGTAGGTTGTTAAGGAACACAATGGGCTGAGCTTCCATCCTTGTGACTCTGAGTGAGAGAGCAGCTGATTCATCTCCTGCCATGTTGTCTTAGCTCATTCCTGACACAGCCAGCATGTTTTGTGGTGTAAAAAAATCTCTTTATTCTATCCCTTGTCTAACCAGATGGTCATATAATATCATGTTGTTATTTGATTTGAATGTTGTATCCACAGATGAATGTGTTTGGCTTTGAAAAGGCTTGTTTTTTTTCGTGCCTGTTCTGGTGACTGCTTTAACAAAAGTGACAAATTTATTTACACGTTCATGATAACCAGAATACTTTCTTCTTTTATATAGTAGTTCTGATAGTACTTCCTAATCTGTAGCCCAGCTTTAATGCTGAGAGATTTTTGAACTACAGATTCATTGTCCAGGCATTCACAAAGTTGGTCAGAAAATTTCCATATTTTCTAGAAGTAAGTGTCTTTCCTGAATCTGGGGTTGATTTTTAGATCAGTAAAACAGTCTGGCTCCAGAGAAGCCTGATAGAATCTATCACCATTCTGATCTATGCTCAAGTATGAATACTGAAAAAAATAGATTTAATGGATCCATCAAAGTATGAAAAATTGGATCAAATCGCTCTGGCATTATTGAAACACTCTAATTCATAAGAGCCAACTAGTGATTTCTGGTTGTATATTAAAAAGTCAACTGCTTTGAAAAGTCTTGTTAAAAACTGTCTCCATGCCTGGAGCTCTTTATTGAAAATCTCTTTAGTGACGAATTTCACTTTTCGTTCTGGGAGTGTTTTTCAGTGGAGATCATTTCTGGCAAACCGCAGAAAATTGTCCAAAATTTATTTTTAAATTGCATTCAGGGCTATACCCAAGCTTCGGTATAAACTAGTTATGAATGTCATTTTTTTTGTCAGTAGTTCTGCTTCTGAAGAAGCATGAAACAGGTGTCTACAGGAATATTTATCTTATCCAGGTCAAAGTACTAAGTTGTTACTCCAGCTGACACAAAAGCAGGTTGGATGGGGCTTTGAGCAACTTGGTCTGGTGCAAGTGTCCCTGCCCATGGCAGGGGGGTTGGAACTGGATGATCTAGAAGGTCCCTTCCAACCCAAGCAGTTCTGTGAGTCTATGAGACAGGAACCACCTGTCTGAGGTTAAATTTCCAAATCATGACTTTTTACTTGTGAATAGGCTTCCAGGGATTATTCTGTGAAAATGCATATCTGTCAGATTCAATTAGTTTAATCCCAAATGTGTTCTTTTTGTCAATGTTTCCATTGTTCAGTTTCTGTCACTGTTCTTCATTTTTGCGGCACAGTTTCCCCTGTGGTGTTTCACTAAGAATTTCACTGGAGAAACTTCGAAACCTTGCCACTGCTAATATCAATTCTGCCCTATCAATACTAGGAACAGTGGAAGTCTATTTTTGCCAACCATTAGTGTTGGGCTTGTTTTAAATAGATCTGCTCAAAATCATGTTGCATGACACTTGTGCTGAATTGTTACCACTATTGATTGCCAACAGCATCTGGGTGTTCTGAGGCTGGGGATGATGATGTTTGGGTCCACACACTTAGACAAACCTGCTTCACACTGAGCAGAAACCTACCTAGAGCTCTCAAACGCTTCTCATGTCTTAGTTAGAGGGCAGTGACTTGGAGACAGTCAAGTCACTGTCTCGAGACTATTGAATCCTAAATTGCTCTATTTTTTTGGATAGAGAACAGGACAGCTGCATAGCATGCCCACGATGTGAAATTGTTAAGGTATGTTCGTGAGCAAAGACACCTTTCATAGGAACACATTTAGATGCTTCAAGGTACCATTAATCACTCTGAGAGGCTCAGTGCAGAGACCAAAGGTGGCTGTGCTCAGAATTTTGCCCAGTGGTTCCTGTATAAACCCCAATGTCTACTTGATACACAAGCCTTCCCTAGGAAAGATACCAACCACTCTACAGCTTCTGGGTATTAAAGAATCCATTTTAGCAGTACCTACCCATTTAAGTAAAAACAAACTTGCTGTTTTGCTTTTCAAATTATGCCTGATTTGTTCCACTTTTGTCTGCTAGATTAAACATTCCTTTTATATAGGGAGTCAGTGTTCCACTCAGTGCCAACGAAGCCCATGTCATTGTAGATGAATGATCCCATGTTTTACTGGAGGAGTCTCTGGGGACAGACCCCTTGTTTCTCTTGTTGAAACAACGGGGATTGCTACCTATGAGCCCTTTTGTTCCTGAAATCTGAGAGTTTATTAAAGTTCAAAAGAAAGATTATTTATTTATTTTCTCTGCACATAAAAGCCACATAAAACAAGTTGTAAAAATAAAAAAAATACTCCTATGATCTTATTTACACTTTGATCTTTTCTTGATGGTTTCTTGAAGTTCATGTCAGCTTCTTTACTATTGCCTATGTAACATCCACTGTCTTTCCCTGTATGTTTCCTTGCTGGTATATTTGCTTTTATCAACACACCCTTCATTTCCCCTCACGGTTTGCTCAAACTCTTTTTCCTTTTGTTAACATTTTAACACTTAGCACTTCCAATTCTGCATTCACAGTGGAAAAGGAAAAATAAGTTTTGTCTAGCAGGGAGAGGAGGAGGCATTTGGCAAACCCATACCTCCTCACTCTGGGGAGTGACAATAGAAGTTTTCTCCTCCCCTTTTATTCTCCCTTCTCTTCACCTGTTTTCCATCATCTTGTTCAGAACACAATAAGGAATTGGATCTGCCTCTGGAGGTTTAATTGGCCTGCTCACCAATCTGGTCCTCTTCAGCTCAGGTCTCAGTGCCAGTCTGGGTAAGCTACTTGCTGGAGTTCAGAGAACAGGTTTTTGTTCCCAGTTCAAGGTATGTGAGGGTTGCAGCCCTCTGCCCTTAAATGCTGCCTGATAAAGCTTCAGTGTCCTCACACTCAGTGGTTCCAAAATTCCAGAGAGGATCATTGAGAGCTCTGTCTCTGTTCCTGCTGAAATACGATGTTCAGGATTTCCACAGTCCCAGTCTTTGGTCCACTTGGAGATGTGATTGCCATTCCATATGTTAGTGAGAGGATTTCTAATTGAAATCCTGTTGATTAGGATGGTATGTCTTTCCTCTCCATGTGGGTTGTTTTGTTATTTATCACAGGGGTTTCCTGTGCCAGGTCTAGAGAGCTCTCCTGCTTTCTTCCTTTGTTTTAGCACAAATAAAACTACTTTTTCACCTAAGCCTTGCACCTCTACGGATTAATCTGTCAATCTGGAGAGAAAAGGGGTACTTTAATGCTTTTGCTGTTGTCTCTTAGATAGTTTGTTGCTGAGACCTTTGTAGACATGACTATCTCCATGTCAGGGTGCATTGGAGCCTGTTGTGAGATTCCTGAGGAGGGGACGTAAAGGGTGTCTGACAACCTCAGCTGATGGAGAGATGAGGAAGGATGAGGCATAGATGTGCCTCAAAGGAAAAAGCTCCTTAATCTTTGATAGTGAGTTGTATTGGCACTGATAATTGTGTCATCTTTTTTAGTGTGTCTTATATCTCATTATTCAAATGTTTTTGTTATAATCAGAATATAATAAGTATTTTTGCATGTAAATTACTTTTGCATTGAAATTTGTGCTACAATCCTCCTTATTTAAGAGGCTAGTGGGGTTTTAGTCTCTGTTAACAGCAATGAAGTTCCTCATATAAACCATCTGTCTAACCTGTTTATTCTCAGTAGAGAGAGATAATGATCCAAAAGCCTTGTTTATCCTAAAAAGTGTGAATTGCCTCAGGTAGGTGTTTATCTCAACCTACAAATTACAGAAATATCCTAAGCAAATACCTTAGGCTAGATGACTTAACTTTTTAAAAATCTTATTTCTTTTATATGAAGCAAGAGTTCACCTTAAATTAGTGGCTGAAGTAGCTGTTGTGGTTACTGAAATGTAAACTTTTGTGCCTCCATTCTGTGACTGGATGGAGGAAAATACGTTTTTTTTTTTTTCTTCTGCTGTATATATCTCTGATATGTAAATTAGTGAGTCAACTAAACTTAAAAACATGTTTACAGAAAACCTCAGATTTCAAATTTTTTTAAAAAACCCATTTTTTTCATATTGCTACAGGCTGAAAAAACATGTAAGGATTGAGTGATCAATAAATGAAACTTCAACTGCTATGGTACTATCTTTTCCTTTCCATGAGTAATCATTAGATACTTCAAATATCACCTTCGTACATTATTTAAAAATACAGAAGCTTATGTATGTGTGTGAAAATATACCCTCCATTCTTGAGCTCAAGTGAGAACTCTCGTGTAAGTAATACATCGATTTTTATCTCTTGTTCTACCTCACAATCCTTCCCCATCCTTAGTATTTGTTCCCAATGTGACTCCACTGAGTGTGGTTAGGAGGCAATTTTATGAGATGTAAGTAGATTTTATACATATATATTACATATATATAACATAATCTGTTATATACATGTGTTTTTCCAATGACAAATATGTTTAAGTAGTCCCTGTTCTTGACACCTCATCTGTATGTTATTGACCTGTTCTTTTAAGAAATAAACCCCGAAGGATCAGTTTTCTGGCCTGATTAATCACATGTCTAAAAGAAGAGTTATGAAGGTGAAGGTGTGAAGAACATTTTAGAATGACTGTGTGAGCACACAGAGCAGAAGGGGAGATGAGACTTTGCATGAGAGCTGTGACCAAAGGAGCAAAATATGTAAGTAACCATGCTTCAAGTTAGTAGTATTCACAGAGAAACTGATTTTTAGTCAAAAGTGTTTAAGATCCATAGGATCATAACAGAATCATAAAATGTTTTGGGTTAGAAGGGCCCTTAAGGATCATCTTGTCCCTGACCCTGGCAGGGGGCTTGGAACACCTTCCACCAGACCAGGTTGCTCAGAGCTCCATCCAACATGGCCTTGAACACTTCCAGGGATGGGGCAACCACAACCTCTCGTGGCAACTTGTGCCTGTGCCTCGCCACCCTCACAGCAAAGAATTTCTTCACAATATCTAACCTAAACCTACTTTCTTTGTTTAATGCCATTACCCCTCGTAAAGTCTCTCGTAGCCTCTCTAAGAACTGGAAGGAGCTATAGGGTCTCCCTGGAGCCTTCTCTTCTCCTGGCTGAACAACCCCAGCACTCCCAGCCTGTTCCCACAGCAGAAGTGCTCCAGCCCTCGGAGCATCTTCGTGGCCCTTTTCTGGACTTGCTCCAGCGGGTCCGTGTCCTTCCATTGGGGGCCCCAGAGCTGGACGCAGCGCTCCGGGTGGGATCTCACGAGGGCAGGGCAGAGGGACAGAATCCCCTCCCTCTCCCTGCTGGCCGCGCCGCTTTGGGACCTTCTTTGGAGCGGCACTTGGGGTGTCGGTGCTGGTGCTGGAGGGCGAGGGAGCTGCCGCTGCTGGAAGGGCGAAACCCACAGCCGGGGACCGCTCTTAGTCACGGCGTTATGAGCCGGGTCCTGCGGAACGAACCCCGCGGGCCCTTCCCCGGGGATGCCCCGGGCAGGGCGCGTTCCGGGGCGCGGTCGGGGATGGTGGAACGATGCTCGGCGATGTTCCCGCGGGATGATCCCGTGGGATCCCGGCGGTCCTGCCGCGCCCCCTGCCGGTGCCGCCCGGCGGCTCTGCCGTCCCGCTCCCTGCCCGCAGCATTCCCGGGAATTGAAGGGCCGTTTGTCCCGGCTGCGCCCACCGCGGCGCAACTCCGGTTTATCACGGGCGTTTTCCTTGTTAGTTTATTTATTATTATTACTGTTGCTTTCAGTGCTTAACGAGCTTCAAATCGCCCTTTCTGAGGAGAAAAGGGCAGGAAATTAAAACTCCACTTCTATTGAGGAGTGAGGAGAAAAAAACATTTAAAAATTGGGTTTCTAATGGTAGAGACTACAGGTAGGAGCTAAGTGTGTCTGCGGCTGTCAGCAGCATCCTCGTTGTCAAACTAATGCGAGGGGAAGTTTGATAACCCCCAGGTAAAAGCCCTTTGATTTTTATTTTAAATTCCAATAAAATTTTAGAGGTCTTGTTTGAGGCAGGATTGTTTGCGGGATATGACATCTCTGTCTCTACTTTCTGTCTTAATGCCTTGTCATAGTTCTTGATGTCTGCCTGTCAGCACAGCGAGAGGGATTTTTTCATGTCTGAATAGTCACCTTAATGATAGCAGATGGAAACGCCACGGGGGGCCCGAGCCCATCACACTGTCATTGTCACAGGCTGCCCTGACCTGCTTCCACTCCTCCATTTTTTTTTGTCCCTTTTTAAAGGAGAAATGGATGGTAATTGAAAAGGATCTTAAGCAAGACTTAGGAAGCTGCAGACAGCACGATTCCCCACTATCTCCCTCTGTTTTCACAAATAAAGTCTTAACCTCTTAAGCACCAATAAGAGTAGAAAGCCAGCTAAATTGGTAAAGCTTTATAAAGATTGGCCTGCCAAAGCTTTCTGTTTTGCCTCTTTGGGATACATCCAAGCGGTGTTACACCCTCATTGTGGTTGGCATGTGATTATTTCCTTCAATATAGCCTTTATTTGCATAGAATTATCAATTTCCTAAGGAAGAAATGTATGTGCACTATCAGTTCATTGCTGTGCTGTGTGTCTTGATCATGGATGAGGTTATGCATATTGACAGGAAACTTCTAAACTCGTGTCTAAAACTAGTTGGGAAGACTCATAATTTCACTGCCGTTTGCTGTACCATTTTAGGATTATTTTTATTAGGTTTCTCTAATCAGATTTGCAAAAAATGTGTTAACTTACAACCAGGTGGAAATTTGGTTTTGGTTTAGTAATAAAGTATTGCTACAAAAACCTTAAAATCAATACAATTTTAGGAAAATAATATGTCAATGGAATAATGAAAGGAAATTTTAGTTATACATGGACTTGTGTTTAATATCACATAATACTAAAATATCCTTCATCTCCCTAGAGAAAAATCATAAGCTATCAGTTTTAGTGGATCACAAGTGAGCTTCAGAAATCTGGGACTGTGATGTTTTATAGTGCAGGTATGAGCTCTGAGGTGTGAGGAAAGCTTTGCACATGGATTTGAATGTCACTTCTGCCACATGGAAATAACATTCTTTTTTCAATTGTAAACGTTAGAATAGGTTTAAGCTGGGGTTTTTTTCAGCCCAAATACACTTCATTTTTCTAGATTCTTGAATGTGTGTTTTATCTGCCTCAAAACTGTTTAATCACATTCTGGCTAGCACTATAAAATGCTTTCAGAAGTTGAAATGGAATCATGTGCTGATTATCTTCATTGTTACTTAGAAGCTAAATAAAAATGAAGAACAGCATCAAAGCTAGGTTAATTCCTTAAAATCTGGTATGAAAGCAAGTTCAGGATGCAGGGGAAACAATGAGGTAAATTATTTTGTAGGGAGTTCCATTTAAATGGCACACTATGAGAGGTGAGAAGCACTTGCTGGTTTTTTTTTTTATGATGGATTTTCTTTTTGTATTTTATTTTTATTGTATATTTATTTTTAGAATGCTTACATCTGACGAAATTAAATGTGTTAAGTGATGATGCACTCCTGAAAAAACTACTGGATACCTGTCTAATTCCTTAGGCAACGAGTTACCTTTAAAAGCCTGGCTGTGATCTGGATGTTTGACTGCACCAGGGATCACGCTAATTGATTTTTTTTTAAGTGCCTGTACTAAATCTAGATGCAGTAATACTCTAAATTCAGAATCAATTAGAATTGGAAAGTAAGCTAAAAATTACGCAGTGGCAAATCTTCCACTCATTGTTCAGAAAATATTCTAACTGAAACATACCTTTTATTTTATTGTCTTACTTTATAGAAACCAATTTGAATATTTCATAAATCAGGAAAAGATTGCTTTGGCTGTTCTTATGTCCATACTCAAATGACCAGCTTTAAGCCAATAAAATATATCAGTTCACAATTCAGTGGAAAACAGAAAGTGGACTATTACATGATTAATAATGAGTAGTTATAGTACTCTGATTTCAAAAGCAGTTTTACTTTTCCTGTCCTCCCTCTCCCCTCCATCAATCTGTGATGCATTTACTTAGAAGGCAAGTAATGTATTGAGCAAATAACACGTTTTATTTTATACAACTTATACATCTACATTTTATGTATTTTGCTCTGTTCCTTTTACTGTGTTATGAAATTATATTTCAGCCCATTAAATCTTAGTATAAAATCAAACTGACAACTAATACTGGCTTATTTCACCACAGTTAATTAAAAGTGGTTTTGCTTGGTTTTTAAGTTAGGCTGCTTTCTCAATATCCCTGCAGTAAAAATCAAGCATACCAAATAATCACAGGGGGAGAAAAAAGAGGATTTAAAAACAAACAAAAAGCCTTCTCCTCGAAGAAATCCCAAGAAGCTCCCAAAACACTTACTTTCTGATTATCTGTCTGAAATACCCAAATCCACAACAAGAAAACTAATGCCGGTGCGGTGGAAATCATTTAAGGACAAAATACTATGAAATGTACACAGTGGAAAATGTTGAAGGAGAAGACATACAAAATCATTTTTTTCAAATTTATCTGGATAATACTTATCCTAGCTATGACTTGTATCTGAAAATAATCAGGGAATCTTTAAGACAAGTCTCCTACAATATCCCTTAATAAAAAGAACATGTTGTTCTTACTTTTATTTTCTAACGGATTAAATATTTTCAGATATGTAACTATTGTAGGTCACTGATCAGTAACAGTTGTCAATGGGTATTTCCTAATTGTATTCAGGTAAATGATCTTAATATACTAAATGATCATAATATCCTAATGTTTTATCTGAAGACATTTATAATGCTTATAAATCATGAATAGTCACTAACCATCCCATTTATCAGCAGTGTACAGACCATCATATAGCTCAAATATCTCTCTTTTGAAACAGTTCTTATTTCAGCCAGTATCAGTCTAGCACTAAGACATCAATCCCATTGAATAACCCATAACCTGGAGGTTAAAAAATCCCAAAAGCTGGCTGCTGGGAGGGTGTCCGAGTTGGAAGTACCTGAATCTACACCAGCCAAGGGGCTGTTGGGTTATTTTTGTGTCCAGCATGTAAAAATGCAATACAGGTGTTTGTATTTCCTTCCTTAATTCACTCTGCAGAGCACTCTGTTTCATGTGCACTGGCTCTGTGTATGTAATCTCATTACTGGCTTTGCAGCTGTTTGATTTTACTCAAAGGTCAGCTTTGATGTTATTTCTATGTGCAGGTCTCCCTTAAATCATGTTCTGAGGTTGACCTTTGACAGAGCGACTGCAGCTGGAAACAGTGATGTTACAGTTTATTTATATAACTTTCCTGAATCCTAATTTTTATTTGCTGATTGGATGTGACAAGTGCATTAATTGCCACTCTGTCGAAGTTCTCTAGTATAATAGAATAATTGGGCTTAGAGGGAGAGAGGGGGAAAGAGGTTTTTTTTTAAAAAAAAAACCTAAACATTTCCGTATTGGAGCTAATTGCTGCTTGGTAACAATGTAGCAAAACATAACTAATTTTTATACCTGCTGAAACCATGGAAAACTAGTGATGAAGTAAACTTATTGCAGCCTTCTTGTGACGGGATGTGTCCTTCAGTAAATGGGAATACCATCTCCATTCCTGTTTGCAGAAGTTTAAAGGTTATTTCAACTGAGCTTACAGTAAATTGGGGAAAAAAAAATCACACATGTTTTGGCATTTTCTAAAATGTATTTAAAGTAAGAATTTCCAATAGACTAAAACAGAAACTACCCGGTTTTCTCACTGGCTTATGGTGTCTTATGTGCAATTTTGTTGCTGGGATTGTCTTGGTTCTGTAACTGCCTGCGCATCCAAGCTCTGAGTAGTCAACATTGAGGACCTGATCAGCTTCATTCACTGTCAGGAGAAAGCCTGTGTGGTCAGAACAAGCAGCCAAAAATGTGTATGTGTTTGCAGAATAAGGATCTATATTAAGTATTATCAAATGTACATATTGATTCTTAAGTACTAGCCAAGAAAGACAATTATATACAACAATAATAACCTAAATTTATCTTTCTCAGGTCTTTCATTGCTATTGCTCACTGGCTGGCTTTTTCAAAGGTAGTTGAGGTTTGCACTAGCAAACTCTGTTTTTATACAATTGTTTAACCTCATACCTGTGTTCATCTGTAACAAGTAGTCACAATGCTTGCTTAGGCACAAATTAAACTTTTTGTTTTTGTCAAATAGAGGCAATTTATCCGTAAGAGGCAGGTACTGAACTAGAAGTGACAACCATAACGGGATATTTACTGTGAGTTATGTAGACTACCTCTATATTTAATTGAGGTGAGGAAACATTTGTAAAGAGCTATCAATCTCATCCTAAAGTAAATTCCTAGAGAGGTTTTCTGCACTGCCTTCTGTTGGTACTTATTTCTCATCCCTGGCTTGAGAGCTGGGCTGGCTCAGTGTGGATATCTGAGGTGAACTGAGATGACCCTCACTTCTGTGGCTGCTCCTGACAGCAGTGGAGAAACCAGCTGAGCTGTCCTAGAAGAGTGTACGTAATTTTGGCTAGAGGGTCTACACGCAGCAGTTTGCCAGTATGATCACTGCAACACAGGCAGTTTTGGATAAATTCCTGGTCACTGGAACTGCTGGTTCCCTTTCTTGGTGGGACACAAGGAGGGTGCACGCAGAAGATGCTAGAAGTGATTAGTACTTCTCTGACTTAAGTCCTTAAGTGTTGCCCGACTTCTTCCTGGCAACAAAATAGTAATTTGCTCAACGATTTTTTTTTCAAAATAGTCGACTTCCACATTGTTTATTTGCTGTGCAGTGATTTTATATTTTGTGAGCTCACAGTGATGTGATGTCTCTGAGAGATCATTTTATGATCTAGAACATTTGAATATTCCTAGTGTAAATATATTATAAAATGAAAGGAATAGGTAATACAGATTTAAACCCAGAAACTGTGCTTATATGTTCTGGCTTTGATATTAGAAAACAGGATGAAAGAATCCCACAGTTATGCATCTGGAACGAACACTATACTGTAAATTGTAATGTGGTATCTTCAAGGGAACTCTTTAAAGCTAAATTCAGGATAAAGGTGCTAGATACGGTATATTTTTATTCTCAGAAGCTTAAAGTTCACTGAGGTAGAGAAAATTCTAAGAGGATTACAGTAAGAGGGGAAAAGGCTCAGATGCATGTTCTAGAGGTATATACTTTTAAAAAGATCTTCAGATTTAAGTATTAGAGCTGAGCCCCTGGCTGTTACTTTTAATCTTTTATTGCCAAATAAAACCTTTCCAGCAGAGGAGACTTCAGGCTGTCTAATCCTTGTGCATAAGCCCGGGATTGCAGCTAACCTTGCCAATTAGAGCCTGTTGTTCTTTTATCCCTGAGGAAGATCATCCATAAACCAGCAAGTCGGGATAGGCAGTCATCAATTGATAAAGTCTCTCAGAATTTTATCAGCTGTTTTTTTTGTTTGTTTGTTTTTTTCCAGAGGGGGCTTGGGGGGAGAGTTGCTGTTGTTGGGTTTGGGGGTTCTGTTTCGACAAGTGTTGCCCTGGCCCGTAGTTCAGCGGGCTATTTCTGCTGGGATTTTAGAAGCATTGTTGTGCACCCTTCTGTGCTCTTCATCTTTTGCAGAATGTGGAATGGCTTGAATTTCTCTGTAAAGATAACTGATTTCTTTCATTCACGGAGGGAAATTTTCAGCGTTCTGGATAATTCAAGTCTGATTTTCCCACCGTGCTTTTGCATTTTATGTATAACCATTCAATAGTCAAGGTACTTTGAATACAGGAAAACATACTGGATGAAAATAATTGAGACCCATTTATGAGTTGAACACGTTAAGCAGAGTTTAGCCACTTACTATGGGTACTTTGTCAAACTATCATTATTAGAATGAATTTTTGTTAATATAAAAAAAAATGAAGAAAAACTTAGATGGCCTACAGTTTTGATTTGACTGCAGAGGCATTCTTTTTGAAGTCTTTGCCCCTGAATGTTTTTTAATGTTACAAGGTTTCACTTAGCTAACCAGGGAACAAACCCTTTTTATTCTCTAGTTTACTTTTTTTTTTGGTAGACTTTTATTAGATGCTTTATATTCTTTTCAAAGTTTTACAGATTAATTTAAGAGAATTTCATGTTTATCTTACGATTAAGAGAACTCAAAAGTGCCATAATGGCAACATATCTGTAATTTGTGATACAATAGCTTTGCATGGCACAATAAAACAATCTGTACAATTTTTCCCGCTGTTTGCAAGCTTTGCAAACTTTTCCAGCTTTGTTTGGAACTTTGACTGCTCTATCTCAGCTAAATTCCTCTGTAAGTGGCTCATGGGATGCTAGTCTTGAACAAGCTGTAAAACTCATTGAAAAAGTTATAAGTCCTCAAAAAGAGAGTCACCAGCCAGACATTTCTGTAGATTCCTATTTCATCGGATTCTGTGTTTTAAAACATTTGTGGGGCAAGAGTAGCACGATGTTGACCCTTTCTGTACTGGGAAAACCAGGATGCTTCATTTTATTCCTGGCAGTTCTATTCTTGTGATCAACCACTATGAGAAATATTGAAAAGTAAGTAATTTTGAGTTGAAAACTTTAATGTCACTATAAACACCTGTGGCAGTTACCTCTTTCTGTGGGTGTTACTTCTTACCAAGGATTTCCATTGAGGAAAAGGAGCCTGATCTTCATCATGAAACCATGGGAGCTCTACCAGCTCTGCTCCCAGCAAGTGTGGAGTAGGAGATGCAAGGAAGGGAAGTCCTTCTGATGTTTCTGTCAGGTGTGGGCTGTAGAAGGCTTGAAATGCCCATGGAAGGGCAACCTGGGGAGCTGACTCTGCTTTCCCTGTGTTTGCACTCTCGCTGCATTTTCTGCATTTTGAATATTTCTCTCATGACAACAATGGTGGATTTTTGTCCTCCTTCAAAGTTGAAAAGGCTGGATTGATTTGAATTTCAAAGAGACTTGAATTTTAAATTTGGGAACTGATACCATGCAGGAACAACACTTTCTCAGTTCCTTCAGCTTTGCCAATGTAATGATTGTATAAGTTACCATGAGGAAAACATAACCCTAAAATGCTTCTAGTGGAAATAAGTCTTTTTTTTTTTCGGTAGTAAAATTTTACTGGGAAACCAGAGCCAGTATTGGAAGGGGACAGGGGCAGTTGGCTTTTCTGTTGGATTTTGGCTTTTTTCCCCTGTACTCTGATCAAGTGGCAGAGAAAGCTTTACTATGCTTGGAAGGAATGATAGTGTCTAAGCATTGTAGTCACAAAAGCACAAGTCAATGACAGAAGAGTGTCAAAAGAACAGTAACAATAGAACTGAAAAGTTCTAACTAATCTTTCCTTGAAAAAGTCATGGTTGAAAGTCACACTAGAATTTAATGAAACTCATTGCCCTTATGTAATGTCCCTGTAATTCCATAAGGAACAGAAAAATAAGTGAATATCACGTAACTCCTGAACAACAAAAGTAAGAAACCTGTTTGAAATTGCTAGCTTTCCTATTTCATTTTGAACTGTAAAATAGATCTTCAAAACTATTCAGATGTTCCGGCAAATTACCTAAGTCAGTAAGTCTTTCTAGAGAGGGTTAAAATTAGCACTGAATTCACTTCATTCTACGGTTCTATTCCAAATATCTTTTTGTTCAAAATCATGATTTGATTATTGGATTTAATTTCTAAGTTGTTTTTTTCTTTCCCTCTGTAATTCAGCCCAATGTTCCTCTTGTATTCCATTATAAAACAAAACATATTTTTCTTCTATGTTTTCCCATTATTTGGTTTCTCTTATTTGCAATCTGGAATTTTCCTAACTAGCCAAGAGGTATTTTGAAACATCGGTAGTAACTTGTTTCCTGCTGAGAACAAATCGGGTTTTTTTATGTATAGTTTTATCATTCTTATTTTTGTAGTATGAAGATGAGAAGCTTCTTGAACTTCTAGGAAGGTCATAAAAGTTTTAGAAAACCTCCTTGGAGGTTCTCAAGACCTGGAAGCACTAACCACTGAACAACTAGGCTCTAATTCAGGGCTGCCCCAGCTCTGAACAGGATTGGGTGTAGATGAACTCGTAAGGTCCCTTGCAACATCATGAATGATTCTGTGACTTAATATTTTTTGTTTGTGGGGTTTTTTTGTTTGTTTTGTCTGTTTGGTTTTGTTTGTTTTTTTGGTTGTTGGGTTTTTTTGTTTGTTTTTTTTTTTTTTCCACCAGAGCCTTAGAAAAGCATTTTTTCGATGAAACATTTTTCTGGAAGCAACGGAGCTGATGTGATCCTGAATTTCACTGCGGGCTTTCTACTCTGCTGGGGTGGAAATGGAGTAAAACAGGTCCTTGTGGCGTACCTGGAACCGAATTGCCTGCTTGTTAAACCCGGGGGTAATTGTGGGCTGTTCTCTCAACCGACAGCAGAGGGAGCGAATTCAGTGACAGTTTTTACTCGAGTTCTAGGGAGAAGGGCCGAGGCAGGGTCTTTGATACCAAGTTATTGGCTAATAGAGAGTACTAATTTTAGTTCTTGGCCGGGACCTTGTTGGAGACAATGGAAAATGCGGGAGAAACTAGTACTGCTGTCCTCTTCACTTGCCCTCACTGAACAATATAGCCCAATCTGATGCCACAAGCTGCAAGTGCAAAGAACTCCAAATGAATTCCTCAAGGAAAAGGAGAAACCTGACTTATGCCACGTTATCATGCACTAGAATGGAAAAGAAATGTATTTAACCTTTTAGAAAGCTCGTAGAAATCTTGGAATATGTATTTGTGAATATTAATACAGCTTGGATTAACCAAAAAACTAAACTACATTTAAAAATATTTCTACATGAAGAAAAGGTGATATTACAGAAGAATACAGAATAGTTTTGTGACTTTTTTAAAAGTGAATTACATGCCAGATATTACTAAAGCCTTGCTTAGCTCACAGTCAAATGCTGAAGACCTATTATTGATGTTCTGAATACTAATTGCTTCCACCACATTATCTTTGTTGTGAAGCTTCACCTTTTGATGAATGTAACCAGTCACTGAATGCCAAATCAGCCCTATCAAGTTCAAGTCAAAGGTCTGGCAACAACAGAACCTTTCCACACTCATCAAGTGCATTATCATATTGCCAACTTTACTGCTAAATGCGAACTCCTTGTACTGCCTGGATTTATCTGGAGGGAGGTGGTGATACTGTAAGTAGCTCATCATTCAGACAGCAGAAGGAGTATTTACCCAATTAGCTGGTTTAGCCTGGGATAGTGTTACACTCGCTATTATTTAGAGTTTTGATATCTGTCAAGAATTACAGGACAGCTTATTCTCTGTGTGTGTGTGGCGTGTGTGCACATTAAGTTATGTGTCTGTGATTTGCAGGCTTTGGCTAAATTCCCTGCTTGATTATCCCTGGTATTAATTGATCTTTTTTTATTGACACACCTAAATGGGAACATTCTCCTTGTTCACCTCACACAACTGACCACCCGAAGTCCATTCCTGAAATCTCAGTGGGTGTGCTTTGTAAATCTACTGTTTTTAGTTAAAATTTTTCCTGAAGCTTAAGAGGGAGATTGACACTATTCTTGAAACATGTAACACCAAACTGGATTAGTTTTCAATAATTTTGTCAAATCTGGATGTTGATAGATTTTTCCGATTACATAAGCACAAACCTTTTTTTTTTGTTTTGCTTTTTTCCTTCGAAGCATTTACTGAACTAATTCTACTGGCAAAATGACTTAAACACATTTTGATAGATCATTTATCTCATCGCAAATTTGTCTTAGAAAGAGTTTGTTTTGCAATACAGGTCTTCTTATAGTTCCAAGACATATGATAAGCAGCATAATGCCTCAATTCGTTCTCCAGCTACGTTATCCGTATCATATTTGAGTAAGGAGCAATGGTCTTTTTGTAATCAAAATGCTAATATTTGTGTTAAAAAGCTTTTTTTCTTCCCATTATTTCAAGGCACACAGGTCTCCCTTTGCATCTCGGTGAGGTTCACCTGTCTTTTTTGCATTTATTTATTAAGTAGTGTAAAGCAACCCATATACAAAGCATGTAATCAGAAACTAAAGATGAACACAGGACCCTTAGAAGTTCAGTTTAGTCAGCACAGAGCAGCCTGAAAGCTCCTCTGAATCCACCTAAAATGCTTTTGTATGGAAAGCTCATGGAACTGGCACTTTAATGATTTCTGGGGTTTTATGTATTTTCTGTTACAGTCAATCCAGCAATTCAGGACAAACTCATGATGTTTCCATTTCTGGCCTCGGGTAGCAGAAGGCAATGCAATAAATGTGAAGTTCAGAAACAAAACTTTATCAGAACTTGTAAAATCATGTAGTCCAGCTCTTGGATATGCTGCTGAAACATTGATTTTCATGCTCAATTAAGCAAAATAATGTTTTGCTGACGTTCTACAGTACACAGGTAAACTTCAATTATCATTTGTTTATCCCCTGCTCTTCTGTTAGATAATGTTATCTGAAACACTTTGAGGTATCGAGCTGTATTTGTACAGCAAGTTTTTCTTAGAAATTACAAACTACCTTGCAGGCTGACATTTTTCTAATGTTGTCACTTAATCAGTGGTTGAGACTGATTATTTATCATTGTGCAGAAAACGTTCCTAGAAATATATATAGGAAACCCACCAATATTCCACCAATAAATAACTGTTAGTGGCATTTTCTACTGCAAGCTTTTAAGAAGGGCTGAAATGTGCAATGTTGACAGTTGTCACTGAAAATGTCCTTTTCTATAAAAGAATTCACTCCTAATCTCTTCTTACCCTTGTAGTCAGTGTAGTAAAATGTTGAAAACAGAATACTTTAATGATATTATTCCTATTTGAAAATGGGGTTTAATTAAAAAAGATTTTTGAGGCATTGACTTGTAGCAAAGGTTTAAACAATCTGCTTCTGTGGCTTGTTTTTGGAAGCAAAAAGAGTTCAGACTGGACTTTTGGCATGTTTAACCAGCATTGTTTCAGACTCGGAGTAAAACTTTGTTGGCTCGAAGACTATGGATTTGTTGCAATCTTTGCAGTTCACTGAACTTTTTTTTTTTCCTGTGCATACATATTTCCAGTAAACTCTGTAGTTATAACAAGTGACACGTTATGGACCCTAAATCGTTGCACTGTGAAATATGCACAGAAAAAGGACAAATGAAGATATCAAGGGTCTGTTCCATTTTTCACTGAACTGTAAAATGCCACCCTTGTTGTACAGCAGATCACTGGTTCTGAGCAGGGCTCATTGACTGCTAAGTTGTGGATAGTGTTTCACTTTCTGCAACTGTTAATATCCTGGCTTATCCAGGCATAATGACCTCTCTATTTGTGACACATTGTTGAATTTTCTGGTTCTTTTAACTTATTCAAACCTTTTTTTTTTTTTTTTTTTTTTTTTCCCCTTGTCTCCATTCATTGGAAGGCTGGAAGGATTCTGCATTGAGCTGTGGTACAGAACTGCCTCACTGTTGGTCAGCCAATTACAGTTGAAATCGGTGGTGGTGTGTAAGTTTGTTATTATAGGAAAACTAGTTAGAGTTATTGTATATATAAGTATTTTCCCTTAGTTCTGGTTGTATAGCAATAAATCTTAATATTAATCCCCATTTCAAGGAGACCTGTTTTGTCTGTGCAAACTCTTCCTACTTATTAGCAAAATTTATGGGTTGATAAACACTGTGCAAAAAGCACAGGGGCTAAACCTATGACATGGTGGCACATCTGTAGGTGAATATAAACTTAAAACCATAAAGGAAAGGTATTCTAAATCTGCACTGGCTCTTCTTTTATAGAGGGTAATGCATGTATTTTGGATAATATTGCCAATATCTGCAACATTGTTTGGTTTCAGTTGTTCTGATATAGTAAATAATCCATGCTGCAATAATCTGTACTATGTGATAGCTGACATTTGATGTTTAAATGGATTGGAATTAAATTTCAACTTTATAACTAGTCACTAAATTACTATTACATCATAATACCTAAGGAATATTTAAAATATTAAATATTTTAAATGTTGATAAACGTTTACATTTTTAAGGACTTTGACTCTTCAAAATATGAAAGGAAAAAAGGAGTTTTATGTAGTGTACAGCATTTAGTGTTCAGACCTGAATGCTTCCTCTGATCTTACAAGGATCTGAAGTTAGTGGAAGTGTACAGTCTTAGTTCAGATTAGGACCCAGGCCTATATTTTTATTCTTCTACTTGTTCCCCACCAAAAGAGCAGTGTTTATTTGTTTCTATTGACATAGTATGTTCTGGATAGCTCCAAGTTTGCTCTGACCCTGCCATGAGCAAGTTGTGTTTTGGAGTGCTGTTTTAGCTCCAAATAATAAGAAGGATATGTTTTATGTATTCCTGGAATATGTCAGGTGTATAAATATTTTGCTTATCTTCAACATTGCTGACTGTCTCTTATGCTGTGTTTTCTATGCCTCGTTCCTTTGTAAAATCTGTAAATCTTGCCATACTTCACTGACATAACAGAAAAAGGTACTTGCTACTTTCAGAGAATTCTGAAACCTGGTCTCCATATATGGAATAATATGGTGAGTCTAATATTCAACACTGAAGACTTTTCTCCTGTTATCAGTTCGTATTTTTGTGTCTAACACTGAAGTGTTCTCAAACTCTCTGTAGGTAAATGGAGGCCTCTATGATGTGGTGAGATTATTCAGAAAAAGGCATATATTGATTTAGATATCAATGCCAGTCTTCCATAGCCTTCAAGAGCCTGAAAAGAAGCCACTTACTCTCTTTCTATGTGGCTCCCTGTAAAAGCACCTGCAAACACTTACTACATTGGCCATCACTAGGCCTAGGCCACCACAGAAGAGTCAAAGGGGAAGATCTCTCAATAAATTATACCTATTACCTTGTCCAGCATGACATCATTTGCGGAGATGGATGTGTTCCCAATGGCACAGCTCCAAGGGTCACTGTGCCTTTTATGCCTGGACTTTTCAGAGAAGAAACGAGTGCACGGGATAGGCTGAATGTTTTGCTAGACCATTGGGCACATTGATTTTTATTTTCATGGATATGTAGATCAAATTGAAATAACCTAAAGGGGCTGATGTGATACCCTGGGACTGTTAGACATGTCAAGATTTGTAGGAAGTCTGTGTGTTTCTACTTCTTGGTGCTCCCTGTAGAAAAATAACGTGGGGTGTCATTGAGATCTGTCACTCGCTGACACTTAGGGGGAAAAATAACCCCTACCTCTACCAGACATTCCCTAGACATGTCCCAGATGAATAAGATTGTGTACTGAACCCAGTTTTGATTTATTTACATTTAAAGCAAGTGTTATGCAAGTCAGACACGCACAATCCTGGCTGGCTGATATATCCTTAAGCAACTGTCTGTATATTGGCATGTGAAGAATTCCTTCTTGCCTCATGTAGGACACTACTTCAGAAATGTGTTTTTGTAAACACCCTGAAACTACAGAGCAAGAACAGCTTCTATCTGAAGACTTGACAAAATTGTGTTTATTTAAGGAACCTCTGCTCAACTGTCATGTTAAAAAGGAACTATTTATACAACTACAAAATGTCAAAATACATAGAGAATGAAGATATTTGGAAAACAGAAATTAAGGAAAACCCAAACAGCATAAACTTGATCTTATTTGAAATTTGGAATTCTGAATTTGGCAGGGAGTTTTAAAGACTTAACTTTTCCATGATTTTTTTTTTTTTTCCATGGAAGGCTCAAAAAATGATTTTATGTGGGTTATTTAGATCTCAGAGAAAGTAGGAATATAAACCGTATTTTAAACATGTGGGTCATAATTTTCCCTGTATGTGTGCACTGCCTTTTGCTTTATTTGAAGCTGTTTTACAGTTTAAAAGAACTGCATCACTCTCAGGTAAAGATGAAGTTATCTCTATATCATACAAATTTAGCAGATCTGCCTGAGGAATATAAACTTAAGTTTTGTGACTATCTGATTTTTCTGTTCAGCTGATATAGATAACTTAAAATTTATCTAACATTTTAGAGCTTGTTGGATTGACAGGGAGATTGCAGTTCTTGTCTTACTGTCAGGAATACCCACTTTTCTTCTTCTTCTTAGCATGCCTTGTTCCCAGCTTTCGTATCTGGCATAGAAATGTTGCTCAGTGTCTCTTTTGTTATATAAAGAAAGGTTGCTTTTAGTAAGGAAGTGACCACAAGAAACAAGTCACAGACAACTTATTAATTTTATACAGTTTGACTTATAAGCTGATTTTTCACTATTTCTTTAACCTATAAATGACGAAAAACTTGGACTGGCTTCAAGACCCTTACTATAAAGGCTTTATGTTCCAATATGTTTGACTTGCGAACTTATTTTTTGTAAATCCTCAGAAACAGGTACAACTCTGATATTGCAAATTGGGCTTAGACTATTGTTCTAGGGAAATACGATGCTTTTTGATATACCTATTGAGTATTGCTTTAATACAGACAGTGAAATAAAATGCTACACATGGATCTGTAGATATATATATCTTTGGATTCACAAATAAAATAATATTTACCTATATATTTTCCGAAAAGGAGTGAGGCTACAGCTGTAGTGATGTTCCTCAGCATTCAATTCCAGGGCCAGTTCTCTTCCACATAATTATCAATGATCTGGATGCAGGAGTTGAATGTACCAGGAGCAAGTTTGCTGATGACACCAAACTGGGATGTGCTGTTGACTCTCTTGGGGGATGAAAGACTTCGCATAGGGATCTAAACAGACTGGAGCTTTGGGCCATGATTAATGGGTTGGAATTTGACAAGTCCATATGCTGGATTCTGCACCAGGGATGGAGCAACACTGGGCACAGGTATAAACTGGGAGAGGAGTGGCTTGAGAGCAGCCCTGCAGACAGGGATCTGGGGGGCTGGTCAGCAGCAGCTCTGTAGGAGCCAGCAGTGTGCCCTGGCAGCCAGGAGGGCAAACCTCATCCCAGGGGGTGTCAAACAGCTCAGCCAGCCGGGAAAAGGAGGTGATTATCCCAGAGTTCAGTGTTGGCACGGGCTCACCTTGAGTACTGTGTGCAGTTCCGGGCCCCACAGTTTGGATGTGAAGGTCCCTGAATGCATCCAGAGAAGGGCAACAAAGCTGGTGAAAGGGTTGGAAGGAATCACAGAATATGCTGAGTTGGAAGGGACTCACAAGGATCACCAAGTTCAACTCCTGGCCCTGCACAGGACCATCCCCAAGGGTCACACCCTGTGCCTGAGAGCATCGTCCAAACACTCCTTGAGCTCTGTCAGCCTTAGTGCTGTGACCAGTGCCCTGGGGAGCCTGTTCAGTGCCCAACCACCCTCTGCGTGAAGAACTTTCTTCTAATACCCAACCTAAATCCGCCCTGACACAACTTCAGGCCCTTCTGACTATAGCCTTGTCTAGACTGGAGAAAAGGAGGCTGAGGGGTGATGTCATTGCTCTCCACAGTTTTCTGAGCAGGGTAAGAGAAGAGGAAGGTGCTGATCTCTTCTTCCTGGGATACGCTGACGTGTGGGAACAGTTCAAAGCGGTGCCAGGGAAAGTTCAGACTTGACATTAGGAAGCATTTCTTTACTATGAGGGTGGTCAAATGCTGGAATTGGCTTCCCAGAAAGGTGGGTGGTGCCCTAGGCCTGGCAGCATTTGAGAGGTGTTTGGACAATGCCCTTCATAACGTGCTTGAACTTTTGGTCAGCCCTGAAGTGGTCAGGGAGTTACAACGGGTGATCGCCGCAGGTCACTTCCAACAGAACCTATTTTAGATAGAAAAAAAAATACTTTCAGAAATCTTTTTCCTTTCCATAATGGAGGGATTTGGGTTCAAATTCTGCAAAAGATTAATGGAAAATGTAATAGTTATGAAACTGATTTAAAAATTCCAATGTTGTTGATATCATACAGAGCTGGAAAGTTGTTCTGCTTGAGGTATTTTTTTCTGATTTATTTTGTACAGTATAAAAATTAATTCACGTTCACTCCAAAAAGTCTTGAGGCATGATTCATTTCCCATTCCTTTTAGAATGGAAAATAAATAGAGCAGGCTGCAGACTACTTAATTCTTTTTCACATCTTTATTTACTGCGTTAGATGCTTATTCATGGTGTTAGCTTCAGAAATCAAGTGTTATTTCCTGGAAAATCATGCTATTTGAAGTGTAAGTGCTGTTTTATCTGCTAATTTAGATTTGTGTTTTAGAAAAATGAGATGTAGGTCTTTGAATTACTCATTTTGTAACAGGAACAAAAGCAGCACCTATCAACAGTGGGTTTAGGAAACACTGGCTCCATGTACTGTAAAGTTTTGCATTATATCTGCATTTGCCAAATACTAGATTTTTGGTTTTGTTGTGTTTGTGTGTTCCCTTTTTCCATTTGAAACCTTCTATGAATGGTGTTTGCTATTTTGATGCTGTGATATCACTACATTATTTGTTGTTCGTGTTATTTTTATAAGTATCTTCTATTTAATGAATAAATAGGAACCTACTAGGTTCTATAAAAACTCCTCTAAATTTAACACAACTTGTTCATGATTTTACTTGCAAATTTTTATTTTTAGTTTGGTTTTAATGTTTTGTTTCTTGAATTGCATGCATCCTTTTTTAAATTTTAATTATGTGGCAAAAACGGGCCTTATTCCTTAATCTGCATAGTAACCTGTGATAACTAAAGTCAGTGCTTAGAAATGAAGCACCTCCAAAAAATAATCTGAGGAGCAATTGACACCTAAAATGTCAATTTATATTCTCTGCTTTCATACATATTTGTTAAAAGAAGCTTAAAACACATTCTGGGGCAGAAATTAGGATCATTAAGCTCAAGCTTGGTTACTAACACATTCTATTAACAATTAACAAGCACAAAACAGAAAGAATTCATTTATTCAACAAACATGGCAAAACTAGTAAATAGTGAAAAGTTCTTTGATTAAAGAAGTTTTATTGCAAATCATGCAACACCTTTGTGTAAAATTAAGGTGCTGTGGGGAGAATTTTGAGATATAATCCTTCATGTTGTTATGGATGAATCTCAGTGAATTTTGAAAAAATCCTCTGTCAAAGAGGGTGTCCTAAACCCACCACTTAAAATTAATTTTTTTTTTTTTTTTAAATATTCAGGTCTAAGCAGAAATGTTAAATTTAAAAACACCTGTCTCCCCTTTAAACTAGAAAATTAATTGCAACAAAGTTGTTTTTTTTTTTTTTAAATAGTGTTGAATTACTGTTTGCTTGTCCTTACTCTTGCACAGTTAAAAAAATAATACTTTTAAAATAGATTGGTGATAGAAAATACACCATATTTTCCTGGAAAAATAAATTTGAGGTGTTCCTTTGCAAGAGGCTTGGTCCGATCAAGAGTTTAAATGGCAATGAAAATGTGGATGGGGTGAGGGCAGTGATCTTCAGGGCCCAGTGTTGAGAGAGGAGCTGTTCCTCACTTGTGATTGCTGTGGCCAGGCTCCTCTGTCAGCAGATGGTTTGAAGGCTGATGTTTTGCAGGTCAGCTGCTTCCTACCAGTTACTGTCAGGAATCCACTGACAGCGATGGAAGGGTGGTGGAGTACTCACACAAGTGGGGTTTTTAATCCCCAGAGCCTTGTTCTCTGCAAATAAATAACTAACAAATTGTTTTGCATCGGCAGACCGGTGGGTTTTGTCCAGTGATTCGTGCATCTGAAGATGATTTAAATTGTGCCTTTTTCTGAGCACTTGAACGTTTTGAAGACGTTCACAGATGTGCTGGGAATATCTGCAGCATTATATATTTTTAACCTTGAGCAACAGCAGGAAAAAACCACCATCCAGTAGGAAGTCAATAACAGACACCCACCTCTGTGTGAGTGTCTCATCCTCATCTGCTCGCCTGGACATTGGATTAGAATGTAATGGAAAATGTAATAATTATGAAACTGATTTAAAAATTCCAATGTTGTTGATATCATACAGAGCTGGAAAGTTGTTCTGCTTGAGGTGCAACACTCTGTTACCCACACAATTCCAACAGCCTCATGAAATGGTGACCATGTTCCCAATTTTTTTCTGTTATCTGAAATTATGATCCAGATCATCAGTAAATAAACACTAAGTTGTCAGCAGCACAATTACTTATTTCTCTATGCACACTAATTTTTATTTGTACAAAAAATATTGTAGTTTGCCTTATTGAAGTTTCTGAGAGTTAATAACTATAACAATATTTGGTTCTGGCCTGTATTTCTTCTTATCAGGAAAAAATACTGGTAGTTAGTAGCAGGTCTCTTTGGAAATTGGTGTACTTCTCCATCTATTTCACATTCACTTTATCTGTAGTGTCATGTTATTTTAAGTTGCAGCATATGTAGGCCAACAAAAACTGACACAAAGGAAAGCAGCATAATACAGTGTAATGATATGTGACACATCCAGAATGAGAAGGAAACTCACTTTCTTGGAACTAATATCTGTTACTTACTGTGTTTGCCATTAACATACTCTCCTCCATGCTACACTCTCCCCCTGTGCAATCCGAGGTACTCTTCACCTGTGTCAGAAAATACTAGCTTGTCTTAAAGAAAAAACCCAGTAAAATCATCAGTTATTTTGTGAGATGTTGATTCATTTTAACAAAGTTGTATTGCTTTCCTGATTCACAAATCATTCTTATGCAGAAACAAGGAATTAATCTTGATTTTTTTCCCCCTTATATTTTAGTTAATAGATTAATATTAAGCATTATTCATATTTGTGACAGGTCAAGCTATGTACTCTTATTCATGGGGACCTTATGGAGAACTTAGAAGTACAAGTCAATAAAAATTAAACTTAAAAACGTGTAAGTAAAATAAGTCAAATATCAATTCTGGGGAGGAAGCAAGATAAGCTAGCCAAGCTCTTTAACATTCTCTGCGTTTTGAGCACGTATCTCACAACAGATTGCACGGCATCCTGGCCCAGGTGAGCCCCACAGTGAACTGGGTTTGAGCACAAATATGGGTGATAACCATCATTTTAGTGTGTTAATTTTAACTTAGGTCAGTTCTCTGCTTGTACTCGTTGCGTGGCTGCCAAATGCTTTCTTCTGTCACAGAAGCAGTGATGGCAAAAAAGGGGAAAAGTGAGAGAGAAATGACCCAGAATCACTTTTCTTGGCAGCAAGAATAGCAAAGTGAGTGTGAAGTTCTCGTAGAGGAAGAATTTGTTATTTAAAGAAATAGGAACTTCCCTCACTATTCATGCAGTCAAGCCTGAAAAATATACCAGAAATCTGAGTGTATTTTGTCAGAATTAAAATGCAGATGGAACTATGAAGCAGGACATAAAAGTTTCATAATATGTTGTCTGTACAAGTTGATAAACAGCAGGAGTTACTCTTATTGATTGGTGAAGAATTTTTTCCTTAAGAAATAAAAGCACCCCACTGTTTGTTGTCTTCTTGCTATTGAAGGGATTTATTTTAAAGTATATATCTTTAGTGGTCCTAAATTGAAAATAACAGCACTTCTGTGAAAACTGAGAGAAGGCTCAAGAAAAAGTCATGCAACTGAAGCTAAAACCAGGACTTTACTTTTAGTGTCCATCCAGTACAAAAAGAGATCAAAAAACAAAAATACTTTACTATTACATATCCTTAAGACACAAGCAAAAAAGTCTTCTCAGAACTCCAAGGTAGGTTTCAGTTTTGGTGTTTTGTTTTCCACTTAAGCTTAGAAGTTTCAGTGAATGGGTGGGATGCCAATTCAGAAGTGGCTTTGGAAAATATACCCAAGTGCTTAAACACTTTAGTAGTACCTGCCTTAGAAATGAAATTCCTTATGTTTATTCACTAATGAGTTATGGAACAGAAAAATGTGGCTTGAAAAATAGTAGAGGTGCTCAGAGAACTTTAAACTAAAATTTTCATTATAAATAAAACCTATTTTCAATAAATCAGGATCCTACCCATTTCATCATGAAGACAGCAGACTGACCACTGCCTAAATTGGAGTAGCACCTGAGAAACTGCCCTGCATTTATGTCCCAGACTGAGCTAAAGAAATAAAATTGATCACATTGCCATGGAATGAGATCTGGATTTTGTAAGATGAGGTGGATGAGATGTCAACATCTCAAATTCAGGATTGTGGTATTTAGGTTGTGGGTGGTTGTTTTATTATTTGTGGCATTTTGCCACGTGAGCAAGGATCAAAAGAGTGTTAAGGAGGCAAATTGACTTCATTAATGAATTAAAACAGTAAATTTCAGGTTTCAAAACCATCAGGAAGACCTTTTCTGTATGTGACATGTCCTGATTTCAGAATATGCTGCTTTTAATTTCTTTTAGTATGATACATGGAAATGCGTGCCAAAATGTCACCTATACTTAATTAAATATTACCTGAAGACAGGGATGTAGAATTTTGTTTCTTTGTATTTACAAGAATTTTCACTGTGAGAGCTGTGGGTCTTTATTCTTAAACTGATACATGTAATATTCAAATTTTTTTTTTTATTTTTCACTTTAGTGCATATAAAAAAGTCATTATCTGACTCTGGCTTTAAAAACTTTGTGAAACACAAAGTAATCTACGTGCAGGAAACTCTTGTGACATTGGCTACGTCAACGACTGCTTTTCCCATTGTTCCCTGGTGTTTAGACTGTTGTGATTCTGCTGATGTAGCTGATGTTTTTTTCTTCATTATTCCTCTGCCTTTGTCCTTTCCTACAGGCTTTCCCTGAGTTTGTCCTGACCTACCTAGAGGAACTAAATGAAAGAGAGGAGGTGACCCAGACAGAAAACCGTATTCACCATGGGGCCTGGTCTGCAGCTCATCAGGAGATAGACAGCAGCTCAGCAGAAGAGGTCACAGTATTAAGCCAGAGGCAGGTCAGAGACAGTCCTTTCAAAAACACATTTTGAAAAGGGAAATATCAGCGTGGAAGTCAGCTTATTTCCTTAAAAAAAAAAAAAATAACCCATTTGATTTCTTAATTTAGTAAGATATTTATGTATTAGGCAAGTAATAGCTATATGCAGGATTTTAAATGAATAAAAGGTGTATATATTTTTGCCTTAGAACAGTTTTTGTTTATAGCCCCTGAAGGACAAATTTTTGAAATTTCCTATGTGGAAAAACTCAAGGAAGGAAGAGAAACAAACAAACAAAAACAACCCCAACTCACAAGATCTCTAGATTTGTGCTTCTTGATGCATCTTGACATAGCTATTTGTATTTCTGACATTTCCTGCTAATCAACAGCCTTGCTTGAAAAAGTAGACACGCATTATTTTAATTAGCAATATCTGAATTACACGGTTGTACTTTCATCTCTTAGGTTCTGCAAAAAAAAAAAATGTCAGCAACCCCAATCAGAAACAACTTTCAGGACCTTTGGACGCCCATTTAATGCCTGCAGATCCCCTAGGGGAGACTACACAGCTGACAGTGGCACTGGTGAGGAAACTGGAAGCGAAACATCCTAAGGCCCCAGCTCAAAGGTAAGCCACTGACAGAACTGATATTTATTGTTCAATGACATTAGATGTTTTCCTTCAGTTTCATGTAAGATTGATTTCCTGGATATTATTGAAATATCTCAGAAACCCTCTGGCTGATAAGCAAACAGGGATTTTGACCAAAATTAATGAAAAGGGGTGACATTTATGTGCTTCTTTTTTTTAATTTTTATTTTATTTTTTATTTTATTTTATTTTATTTTTTGAGATTGATGTGGATGATGTTTGGTAGCAACTGCAAGTTTGCTTTTAAATTTTTTATCTAGAAACCTCACATCGTGCAAGTTACATAAAGAATCAAGACTTGTATCAATGTTGCGACGTGTTTTTTGCCACAGGACTTAAATTTAAATGGTAAAGGTCTTGTTAGAAAGCTGAAAGTCATGCTGAGCCAAAACATGAAGTGAAAGTCACTTTCAGTGTGGGACTGTATTTTAATTTCAGTAAAAGATAAACAGTAGTGTTTGTTATTGCTTGTACTTACAGCAGGCAGAAGACTTTACCTTTGTTTAGATAACTGAAACTGTCTTATAGGAACAGCATTTTTCTACTTATTTTTGAGGTTTGGGGTATTTTAGATCAAAACATATTAAAAATGGACCTCCCATTCAGATGAAAGCCCCCAAGACATCACTTGCTATTAGGATTAAAGTTGAACTCATTAGCGTTGTTACTACTGGCAATAAGTCAATGACAGTGATTTGTTGGGCTAGAATTTCAGGTGTTTCCTTTATAATATTATTTCACAAATATTTAGTCTTTCAGTATCAGATATAACCTCAAATGTGCCTGAAGACTATGACCTGACTGAGGTACCTGAAGGTATTGGCTATCAGCAGCTTTTGGCCAACTGCATAGTTGGGGGTAGGTTACCTGTATTTTGGGTAGTTTTGTTTTTTACTTGATGAAATAAAATATAATCTCGGGTTCTAACATTATTATTGACTATGTTGGCTCTCTCAAAAGATGCCATCTGCAGTGTAATGTCAGGATTTGTCCAGCATCACTTGCTCCATAGTGCTTTGAGTACCGATTGTTATGCTGTAAATGGGTAATGTGATGTCAGGGTCACTACAAAGTATTTAACTTCATTGAAGTATGACAGAGTAAGTGAAATTTCAACTAAATGTCTGTACTTGTAGCCTCAGAAAACAGGATATAAGTATTAAGCTAGAAGTCTCTTCTTGGAGAACAAACACGTTTGATTTAGAAAGCTGTCTGCAGTCAAGATCTTCCTACTGAAAGTGGAGTTGGGCCGTCTAAAGAATCTTCCTGAACTTGAATTAAACGTAGAAAAATACATTTTAATACCCAAACAACGTTATTTTGCTGTCAGAAATATTTGGCATTAAATAGCAATTATAACTAATTCAAAACTGCAGTTACATCTGTTATGGGAGGTACTAAGTAATTTAAATTCCCTTTTGCTGCAGTTTTTCACTAGACTGTGATAAGTACTAATGTAGTCTGCTAAACAGCTGCCACATCCCACTCTGTAGTTTGTAGAATCCTTTCAGTGACTGAAAGGTGATGTAAGATTAGGGAGACAGGGTTTTATCTTCTGTGATTTGAAAAGCTGTTCAATTTCCAAGTGGCAATAAAACTTGCCTTCCTTTACAAAATAACATGGAAAAGCTGTCACAAGCACAAATGAGGTATGAATTGTGTGTTAGAGGAAAACATATCTCTGTGTCCTAGAATTGTTTCAGTTGGTCGGCACATAGGAGATGATAAAGTGAAGGTTATGATTCAGTGTTCCTCCAAAGTTCAACTGGTTTTTATGAAGCTCTTTTGGTTAATGGCCCCACTCAGCACATTCATAGAATTTTGTAAAACTTTGGCTCACTGAGAGGGAGGGAAGGAGATTCAGCTGCCCAGACATAGGAGTTGGGGGTAATTTTCAGGTGTTAAGGGGTATATCACCAGGCTTCCCCCTGTTTTGGAATGCTGCAAGCCTCCTGCCAGTCCTGTGATCTGTTTGTGAGAACTGTGGAAATGCTTTGGGTGCATTGGCAGTGTCAAATAAAGCCAGTGCCTCTTTTTAAGCTTTGAGTCATAATGGAATCACAGAATATTAGAGTTGGAAGGAACCCACAAGGATCATCAAGTCTAACTCTTAGGCCCATACAGGGATCAAAGCCACTCTGAATGTTTTGTTTTCCGTCTTGGTTTTGTAGGAATATGCATGTCAGAGATGTCATTCTTAGTGTTTTCCTGGTTTGGTTTCTGAGGAACACTCACACCTTTGTCAGAACAGCATGAAGACAGCCAAAGAAAACCCTTTCCATAAGGCCCTCCCTATCACATCCCATAGAATAAGGTTAAGTTTCAAAGCGTGTGGTTAATTAGATTGCAAGCTTGCCTGTTTGTATAATTGTCATACTTTCAGACTTCCTTTCCTTATTTATTTTTGCCATTTCTTACCTGTGCATTGTTTAGCCAGTTGCACATTATCCCGAGGTACGTGTCGATGAAGACAACAATGAAGTGAGCTTGTTTGGTTTTGGGGGTTTTCTTCTGTGTCTTATCTTAGTGGTCTTGGCAAGTCCTTAGTATCTTTGAGGACACCCTATTGAGTGTTCTTTCCCACCCTGTTTTTTCAGTGCATCTCCTACTTTTAACAATGTGCATGATACATTATGCCTACGAGACAGAAAAACTTGAACCTCATCTCTGGTTTACCTGACTGAATCCCTGAGTTTTTATGTGAAAGCTGAAAAATTTACCCATTCCAGAAAACAGCAGTGAGGAAAAAATTACAAGTATTGCCCCAAACAGACAAAAATCCAATCCAAGGCAGTTGCTGGACGTGGAGGATTCAAGCCTGCTGAGAAGATGTGGTGACTTCTAAGATAAGGATGAGTAGAGAAGTGAGCTATGTGACTGTGACATATGTGCTTCCATCAGTGCACAAGAACTAATGACTTAACCAAGTGACTAATGACCACTGATTTCCTTCCCTTCCTTATTCTCATTCTCACTGTTCGTGTATGGGAAACAGCTAATCCATTGCTTCCTTCCACTCAAAAATAGTTTTGAATGGATACTTTTATAAAGAAATGACATTTTATCTTTGCCTGGGTCAAGATAATGACTTAATGTTTTTGCTGTTACCCTGTGGAACTGGCAGTGTTTTAAATTACTTCTCTCATTGTTATGATGTTACAGGTTGGGCCCAGCTAGGAAAGTGCTCGTGTATCAACTGTAGCAGATTTGTGGTGTCCTGGCAATACATTCCATTTTTGAACTGTCCCTTTAAAAGGTGCTGGTCACATATCTGAAATTAATCACCTGTTTTAATGCAGTTTTGGTTTCAGACCTTATTGGATCACTTTGTTTCCATGAATAAGCTTGATTTCACAAGTTTCTGAATATTTGGTCTCCAATGCAGATATGCATTTCAGTAAGCTCCAAGTTAAGTACATGCTAGGTACAAGCATTCTTGGATCTGAATCAGAATGCTTATGACCTTGTCATATTTAATACAAAGACAGATGCAGCCGGGACATTTGGTTTCATTTTAGTTTTTCTGAATCACTTGGACAAATTCAGTTATCACATTTTCTGTAAGACTTACTGGTGTAGGAAAAACGACTAAGGAATACCCCTATGGAGGTGGAAATGTTCTCCCACTTCAGTTGTTTCTTGCAGCTAAGCAAATGCTTGACCTTGATTCTTTATACACTGTTCATTCATTTTAAATTCCATGTGGGCAAAACGTAAGTAAAAGTCATAATCTACATCTGTATTGTAACTGATTACTGCGTGAAGACAGATGAGAGTATATTAGAAACACTAATTCATTACTGCATTATTGTAAAGATCTATTTATAGATTGCACATTCCACACACACACACAAAAAGGGTACTTTAGACTATATTTTCTACATTTTAAAAGTCTGTGTTCATTTTAAGCACCCCCCAGATTCCTATCTGTGGGAAGTCCTCTCCGGTAAAAGCATCTTTTCAGTGAGTTGCAATGATTTTTCATGATATATCTGCCATACAAGTGTTATAAAGGTTAAAGCTTTGAATTGTGACAAATTAGCTTTCAGTATCTGCTTTAGTCACGTCCTGACAAAATTATTCTAATAGCTGTATCTGCTACAGATACAAATCCAGTTCTCTGCTCATCGCAGAGAGGAAATGCTATACATCCATCTGAAAATGAAAGGAAGGTACAATAAACGTTACATTCCCCTTTTCAGAAAGCATTTGGAGATATTTGTTTACATCAGTATACCAATTTGAGCAGGTTACCTTTATTTAACCGGAATAAGAACTGGGGGGCTGAGGGGGTGTGGGGAAGTTTGCAGCAGCCGACAAAGCATGGTGACCCAGCTTGTCACCCAGTGACCTGTGAGAAGGAAATAATGAACTGTGAGTAGCTGTCATCTTAACTGTTTCTGACAGTTTGGCTATGGGCACATCTGTGTTAGTTGCATGGAAAGGCCTTTGTTGTTTTCCCACTAGTGACTTTGCAGACCGCTGTGGGGTTTGCTGGCTGCCCTGCTCCTACACTTCCCCTCCTTTTTTAGTAGTAAGAGCAGCTGCCACTGATAGAGCTTACATTTCTTTTAATGATTTACTTGGCATTTATACCCATTAAAACCCAAGAAATTAAATGGAAATACAACATACGTGGACATAGAGAATATTTTCATTTACAGTGACTGTAAGATCTGCTGCGAGTATGCATATAATGATTGTCTGCATAATTTCCAGCAGTCTTCAGTGTCTGTTGAAGCCCTTCCTTCCTAATATCTTGCCATACTTAACTATTTTGAGTGAAATATTGAGTCTTGTGGTAATAGCATTTTAAATAATCCAGTGTGCAGTGAAACTAGACAGGTTTTCATGGCTAAATGATATACTACAAAATAAACAAGCAACCTCCCCCGCTTATTTACCATTATAGGGAACAATTGCCTCCTTTTTCAGATTGACCAAAGGCTGCATGTCTCTTTTGCTAGAGTAGTGCTACATCTTGGGTAACTTTGCTCACATTATTAGCATTTTTAGCTAGGAAACTATTGCATATAGGCATACCTGCTCTCATAATAGGGTTCTTAGCTGATTTGTGAAAGATGATTGTTAGCAATGACTTGAAATCATGACTTATGAAAAATGAATGACTAAAAAAATCACTTAAAAAACGTAAAGCTATCTATTTCAAAAAAGTGTAAGTTTTTTGCCTGGTTGATATACCTTATGGCTTTTAAATTCTACCATGATTGGAGTAGGTTGGTACAAATTGCTTTGCAGGAGTTGAATATTCGAGGCTCCACCCACTAGAATTAAAGTACGTTGTGCTGAAACTGAAATCTCCTTGGGTTCTAATTTTTTTACTGCTGTAGGTTTTGGGGAACTTACACTGCCTTCTCGTATTTATGCTTCTTTTTCTCAGTCTCTTTGGCTTTTTCATGACCCAAGTTCAAGCTGTACTCGATAGTGTTCACATGCGAGTGAAAAGGAACTTATATTTTAACTCTGAGAGCACAGATTTCGGAATTGGCTCCTCTGAGGGCTGTAGAACTGCCTGCAACCTGATCTAGATGGCAGGTCACAGTCTCTTGCCTAATCATGAAGTGATGGAGCCATTAGACACACATAAAAATGGGTCCTGTTGCTCCATTGTTGCTATATCACTAGTGCAATCCTCTGTCCTTTTTTTATTTGAAAGTAGTGCAAAGACTTGTGGTGAACAAGGAGATGAGCAAACACAGAACAATTCTCCAGTGTGTCACACATAGTTCAGAGAAGCATTGCAGGTGCCTTCCAAATCCATGTTTACACATCTGTGTAAACATGAAATCAGTAAAAAAAAAAACAAAACAAAACCCAGAACCAACCCAAACGTTTTCTTGAATGCCAGTGCTGATCAAAATGAGATCCTAAGGGTGTAAAAAAAAAAGGTTGGTTGTTCTCTGAGTAGGTATGCAACCTCTTCATTTATATATGTGGAGCACACAGGGGTTGATGGAGAGGATGCTGAGAGAGGAGGTGACCAGCCCAGCTGTGGAACTAAATGAGAGCTGTGGCACTAAGATTTTTTTTTTCCCAAACTCACTGAAATCTATTATTTCTCTTTACAAGGGTTAATGCCAGAGAGAAACTTGGTGTTGGTTGAAGCCATGAAGTTGCAGAGACACATCCGTCAGATTTTAGAACTTGCTTATTCTATGCAGAGATATTGCCCTGCTATCCTATTTATTTATGTGTATCTATGCATTTAAGACAGCTTTGCTAGTTAAAGACATTATTTTTCTTACTGAACTACTGTTTAAAAATTAATAATGGTATATTAATACATACTGAAAAGTTGCAGAGATGGAGGGCCTCAACTTTTGCACATTTTGACATTTTCATTTGGAGACCATATCCTTTCTTTTCCAGAGCTTTCAAAGACTCGTTTGAGTTGAGAGTCCAATTAGACTTATGGAAACAAAAAATCTATTTTAATATAGTGTCTATAGCGAATAATAAATACTTATATAGATAGTGCATTTGTAACTCATTTGTTTGGACACTTAGTCATAGAAACTTTGTTTTTTGCAATCATTGTCTTAACAGAGCAAAAACAACTAACCACCAGTTATAAAATATAAGCTGTTTGAAAAGTGATTAAATCATTGTTAAATTCCCTGTTTGAGTCAATTTTGAAGGATTAAAAGAAAATGAAAAATTTAAATGAAAAGTTTATGACACTTTTTCACAACGACTGGGCACACTTCCATATTATGTACAGAGATTTCTTTTTCAAATAAAATGCTAACTTCAAATTTTTCCTCTATTAAAAAATATTATGAAGGTAGGAGCTGATATTCTGTAAAAATCTCAAGAATTTTATGAGGTTAAATGTCTTTCATAGGCAGTGTTTTATACTTTCACAGGGTAGAATTCACCCATAGAGAAGTGTGTAAGTTTACATAAACTAAAATATGACTTGATTCAGTAGCAGTACAATTTTACCCTCCAAATATTTTTCAACCTTCAAACTATTTTTCATCACAGTTCTTTATGAAGTTCAGTCATGTTCACAATTACTAGTGAACCTCTTAAAACACTCTGCTTTTCTTTCAAATTAGCTTGAAATAGGCAAATTCTTTCGAAAGAGTCAGATTTTATAAGTAAATTATACTTGAAAGCATACGCTACCTTCAGCCAGGTTCATGTATTTATCAAGTGCTTATTCTCAACTGATAACAAACCCAAACTGGATGAGTTAATGAACTTGAACAAGCAGGACCACAGCAGGAGCTGAGTCACTGACAACATGACTATGGTTAGCAGAGGTTGCTGCTTTTTTAATGCTTAACGTGTTGGAATAGGAGACAGAAGGGGGGAAAAAAAAAAAAGAAAAAAAAAGGGTTTCCCAGACAGGCAACGTGTGTCAGGTACAAATGGAGCCACTGCTGCAAATCCTCACGGATTGGTGGGAATTGAAAGGGACGTGCTATTTTTTTGCTTTGGTGATTATGGAATGGAATTATGCTCGCAAGCAACATAACCCTGCTCTTGCCTTGTGTGAGTTAAATCCTCTCAGCCCATGGCAGGCAGGTTTCAGGACTGGGGTTTCTTTCCTCAGTGGTTGCTTGGATTTGTGACACTTCATTAACCAATGACAGCAATATCGAGTTATTTAGTGGCGTTCAAAGGAATCCTGTTCTTCAATAAAAAAACCCACACCAAACCCAAAACCCAACCCAACCTCACCCAGAGATATAGAGAGGGCACAGAAAGTGCTGGAGGGATTTCATTCTGAAGAAGGATGGAATGTACAGAACACAAAATAACTAAACAAGTAGTATATAAACTTCAGAGCAGTGCACAAACACTCTCCCGACACCTCTTTTTTTTTTTTTTAATTGTTCCAAGTAGCAGTTTTTAAAAGTTTCTCTTTGTTTTGTGGGTTGCTTTTTGGGTTTGTGTGGTTTGGGGCATTTTCTGTGTATTTGAGGTTGTTTTTCTTCAAACTAATGTTTTATTTTTGGTTAAAATGAAACAAGAGTGATGAGAGAAAGAGAAGTGTGTTTCTTCTTAGCTTATATTTTGAAATAATCATATGTCATAATTGAAATATAATTTAATGAAGGTAGAAGATGAAAATTGTCCTAAAGTACAGTGAAAAGTAGTTGATATTAGCTTGAATAATAGTTACATAATCCTTGTTTCACCCTAAAAGTATCTGGAAGTGACAGTGAACCTGTATCTGAGGAGCTGGGCTGGATATCTCCTGAGACAAAACTTTTGAATGCAACAGATGGGGTGATGTGGGGTTTGTTTTTTTAGTGAGTGTTTTCTTTCTTTCTTTCTTTCTTTTTTTTTTTTGGTAGTATGTGAAAATTCTGAGAGTTAAAGTTAAGAAAGGTTAGAAAACATGTCAGAGACTCTGAAATGAAGAGAATCTGATAGATTTGTAATGCAGGATGTGACAGAAGAATTTTATAAGGAGGTTTCATACCCGTAATCCTCATGTCAGTTAAAAGTCTTAGGATGTTAAAACTGAGAAATGTTGTTTTACTCACTAATTTTGTTATACTGAGCATACAACCCCCCCAACAAAGACAAAACTGACAAATGCACAACCAATCTTCCCCACGTCCAAAGACAAGAAAATTAGCTCTGTGCTGCTGGAGCACGACTCCAGGCTTCTGCAAACATAATAGAGATTAATTTGTAATTGTGCGTTGCCTCCTGCTCCTCCAGCCATCTGTAGATGATGGAAGTGGTTGTGAATGGCAAGAAACAGGGAGGAAAACCAGTGGCAGACTAAGATTTCCCTCCTTGGTATGTGTGGTCTGTGCTCCTCCAGTCGTATGCTTAAAATGACAGAAATTAGAGCCGAGAAAGCTGTGATAAGTCATATTAAAAATCTTTCAAAAACAGAGGATTTTTTTTTCCTACAGTGTCTTCCTCTGCATTACCTAATTCCTTTTAAAAGGACTGAAGGAATGAGACTTCTACCACTTCCCTGGGGGGTGTCTTTTCTGCGGTATAATAGTCATCCTCTCTGTTAGGAGTATTTTTCCTGACATTCAGCCAAAAAATATTGTCTGCTCAATTTACTCCCATCACTCCCTTTGTACTACATAGGTTTACACCTCTGCCGTGTTTTTGATAGGAATTCATCCCACTTGGTTCAATGGTGAAGCTTAGTTTAGTCCTACATGGTTACTTCACCGACCTCTTTAATGAGAAAAGCCTCTTTCTAAATTCCATGTATTACCTTGACTCACCTCGGTTCCAGGGGAGTCTCACACCTCACTGGAGGGTGCTTACCAGGAGAAAGTTTGATTTCTGGAACACTGTAACCACTTCTTTTTCTTCACTCCAACTCACATCCCTTTCTTCAGGCTGTTTTACACCGTAAGTTCGTTTGAGAGGCAATTCTGGCATTTAAGAGCAAGTGGGGTTTTTTGTTAGGCTTAACCATGACAATGTAGGATCTAAAATTCAATATTCTGAAGTGGCTTCAATACTCTCATGAACAGCTTTAATGAGTTTTTAATAGGACAATACAGGTTCTTAAATATTTGTATAATATTCAAAGCAAATGGTAAAGGGTCAGGAGTGGCAAATAATTGTACCACCTCAAATTAAAAGTACTGCAGGTGTTTTTAATAGGGCTGGGCCAGTATTTTATTGTTCTAATGCCATTTAATAACGTCTTTAACTGGATTTTTTTTGTTAACATAAACTTCGTCCTAAATACGTCTTATTTTTCCATCACTATTTCTTCATGTGAGAGTATTGTACCTATTCCTGGTGCAAACACATTTATTACCAACCACATATTGGGTCCTAGTGTTGCTCATAACACTTTTCACCCAAAACCACCCCAAAATTATGAAGTCAGCGGGTAGATTTTTTGATAGTTTTATTTTCAGGTCTTTAAAAGTTTGCCACGACTACATAGAATAAAGTTAAGAATAAAATTGTGAGTTTCTTTCCCTTCTGTAAAATTATACCAGGTTTTCACGAACTTTACAAATTTCGACATTTCTTGTTGTTATTGTTGCTGTTGACAGACACCATTACAATTGTTCATAAATGTATTAAAGGTTATACTGTGTGTTCAGATGCACTCTTGTTTGACTGTTAGAATATGGAATTGCATTTAAAAGTTAGTGTGGTATTTTTAGAAATAAAATAATCCAAAACCCCAATATTAAAGAATTCACTCCTTTACAAAGTTAGCCATGAAAATAAATAGTTGTGTGTGTGTGTGTGTTGAGTTTTCTGGGTGTGTGGGTGAGTGTGCATAAATCAAGTGCCAAACCAGTAAACATTTGTCACCCCAGTTGGCTTGATCAGGCAAACAAACAAACTCCAGAACCAAAAACCTTCCCTGGAGATGCTCAGAATCCTGCAGGATCTGGTCCCTCAGCTGCTGATTCCCTCTGTCTGTTGTCACTTGAGAGCCAATAGCACAGGCACCAGACTTCACAGGTTTGTTGCAAGGGAAAGTGCATCTGCAGACCTACCCGTGCTTGTTAGCAAGCAAGGATTGATGAATTGAAATTATAATCTTCTAATCAAGATTTTTTTCAATCTGGTCACTCACTTCCAAGGTTTTCCAGTGTATATGGAGAAGTGCATCTTTCACAGTGTGTGACTTCTCTTCATGTCCTTGAAACACTTCCCACTTGAAAAAAAACCCTGAAATGTCTCATTAAAGGCAGAAGTGGGGCATTTCCAAAATATCATTATGGCGTCTGAAAAGGACTGTAAACTTTTCAGGAAGCGTAAAAAATTCAGATTCAAATTATAGAAGAGTTATCTCTGGTAAGTGGCATGTGTCTCACTGTTTCTGTTGATCAGACTGATTTTTGTTCTGATTTTTTTCCTTTTAACATTTTATCCTCTACATCCAGCTGTTGAAGCTCCCCCTGAACTATCATGTGCTGCTCCTTCTTCTGTCTACTGCTTGTCTTTGCCAAAATATACTGCAAGAACGATTACTGGTACATAACCCACTTTATTTCACTCATCTTTTTTCTTCTCTCAGCTTAATATAATGAACTTCAAAGTAATGCTAGTTGTTTGCTTGCAGATAAAGCTTTCTTCTTAGTTTACTGCTCACTGCATGATCTAAATTTTTTGATATCTTTCATCCCACTTTAAAAATAATTAATGGAAACCCTTGGCACTAAAAACCCACTGCCAGCATGAAGATGATTAAAATGTGACAAGGAAGAGTCCATTCTAATTTGTTTCAAAAAAACCCCCAAAAAGTTACTTTTTACTCAGTTATCCACCTTGATTTTTATTGATCAATAGCAGATCGATTTAAATAAGATACAGATTTTATATTCTAATTATCCTAAAGTGAATTGATAACAAAACTGAAAAAAAAAAAAATATTTTTCTCTTGCCAGACCTCCATTAATCGTCAAGAGGGATGTAAAAATAAGTGTTGGCCGAATAAGAAAACTATCAGAATTTTGGCTTTCTTTTTGAACTCTGTGGCAGTCGTTTTTAAAACACATTTTTCACAGTGGAGCTTTCATTCCTTTTTCATTTGACTTTGCCAGCAGGGACCTCTGTTCAGTGTTTCATCCAAAGAAGACACCTTTGACAGTATGGCTGCTCTTCCCCTACGAGCGCTGTGCCTCTGTGTCATCGCTGAATTAGAGCCTAAGTTTTTTATGTTGTCCTTCCACCCCTGACCTTCGGGCCCGAAGGCAAGAATATTACCAGCACAGCTATGCTGCACCACAAAGCAGAGAGCACGCAAAGATGGAACGCTGTGGAACCCGTAACACCCAACCGGTTCTCTGTATTTTCCTCTTCTTAAAAACAAAACAAAAAAAAAAAACCCAAACAAACAAACAAACAAAAAGTCAAACCCCTCTTTCTTTTCTCTCAAAGCTCGAGTCTGACTTGAGGCAGCTTTGGCTTGTTCGCTGACCCAGGAACAAGTACCATCATCCTATTAGTACCCTGAATGTGAGATAACTGTACCATGACAGTGTCTTGAACTGCAGTGTATACATATGTTTTGAGGCAGATGAAGATAATGTGTTTGGATTTTTGAAGGGGTGGTGGTGGTGTCTCTCCGTGGTGACAATTATGACTATTCCAGTCCGTTAAAAATTCTTTTTTTAGGAGAACATTTTCTTTAGTACATAATGAATCCACAGTAGAAATAATTCAAAAGGATGTTGCAGTAGTATGTGTTAGAACATACATATTTCAATTTGCTTCATGTTGTTGAAATCAAACATTACAAGGATTTATCAGCATAATTAAGGTAGCATGGACTTTTAAAAGCCCACTGTCACTTTGTTCAAAAATTATAATAATTAGTAGCTACGACAGTATATGGGAAGTTATTCCACAGGTTAATTAGGCATTTCTTAATGAGCGTTCCTTGCTTTGTTCCGAAACTTGTAACAACTTTCTCCATCTGATGACCTGCTACTTCTTAAATCGAAATAGAGGGTGATCACTCAGGCAATTTTTCCTTAGTCCCTCCTCCATTCTCATCTACTAGATTGCCATCATACTCCATATTTCTATCATACTCCCTGCCCTCTCTTTCCAAACTGAAGAATCATATTCTACTTTGTTCCTTCCTTAAGAAACCACTACACACCTCTTGTTGTGTCTCTTTACAAGTTTTTTTCTAGTTTTTTCCTACATTCTTCATGTGGCAAGAACCAGAACTGCCTCTGTTCATGGATTTAACATTGGTGTAAGGATATTTTCATTTTTGTTCAACGCTCTTTTTCTAAAATACCTAAAATATGGCCTTCTGTCCTGACACTGATCTGCTGTGCAGGTGAGATTTCTATGGGACCTCTTTTTATTGAAATATCTTGTTCTTCTGCAGGCAACTGGAGTTAACTAATTACAGAAACTGTAGAAAACACAGCAGGGTAGTATTCTAAAGAAGAAGGAGCCTCAACAGAGAACTTACTTGTGGGGTTTTTTTTCCCCTTTATGTGTGAAAGTTTGGTCGAACAAGGATAAATTTTGGTAAACACTGCAGAAGTATCCCTGCATCATCTAGTTAAACTAAAACTGATGGCTGTGAGGTGCAGAGGTGTGCTAATTGAAGCTGGGAGAGGGGTAGCACGAGACACTGCTGTAAGTATTCCTTTCTATTTGCTGCCTCTCAAAGACACGGCTCCAACGTTGTGTTTTGGAAATACTTCAGTCAGACTGAGCAAAAGCAGGTTTACAGGACTATCAGGGCAATTTACTGGAATTTGAATGCTCCGGCACATCCAAAGTGTCAGCAAAATCACAAGAAATGTCAGTTAAGGAAGCAACATTTAAGTCATCAAAGTATGTAGATTAAACTTATCACTGGTGTCTTTTAAATCATTGGGAAGGATTTGTCTTAGCATAAATGAATAAGGTTAAAATCAGTCATGTAAAACAAAGAAGCTGAAGGTTGAAATTCAGATTCAGCCTTAGTTTCCTAACTTTAACTGTGTGATTTTATTTTCCAAAATACTCATTTTTCGTTGATTGCAGATGACAATTTACATCAACATATGAACGTTGAGGGAATTCAGTGTTACAAAATTAAGCCCCCAAAACCTCAGTCTTTGTGCTCTAACCTGGTCTGGTACTGCAGAACAGTTGTGAGGCTGCTGAATTTGGTTCTTGGGGGATGCCAGTGTTGCTGGAACACCGGATCAAGCATCAAGACTGCTTTTGCATTTTACCACTGTTCTGTGGAATAGCTTGGCTGAGTTCAAGGGACTGGCCACAGTTCTTGATGGTCACTGAAAGGTGGCAGTGAGGTAGAGAAGGAGGAGGCCCTTTTCATTTTCAGTTCTCTTTGTCTCACCTTCAGCATGAAGGGACAGTAAGCAAGCTAATAATATCAGGTGTTCAAACACTCTCTATGGCTTTAAGTTAGGGTAAATGTAATAAGGCGTATTTTCTGCTTCCAAATCCTTTGGAGAAATTAAATTCCTGGGGCATTTGCTGCCTTATTTCAATATCAACTATACTTATTTTAGGCTTTGTAATATATTTGTGATAGAACAACTGTTTTCTTAGAATGCTTACTTCATAATCTGCAAGAATTTTTACTCATTCTCCCTCTGATGCCATCACTTTAGGGAAGTTGGGATGAAAGAGATACAGGGGATCCCAGTGTATCAATTTCATGAGGTCCTGATTTCCAATACAGAGAAAAATTTCACATGAAAAAATTAATTCCCTGCTAGATTATGTAATTTCAAAGCTGAGATGCATCAGTCAGTTAACTAAGACATTTATCAAATCCTTTATTAAGTGTTGCTAATAATTAGATGCACAAGAACACCTCAACCAGAAACCAAGAAGTTTCTTTTCACATACATTTATCAGAATAATGGAATTATCTGAGGAGGGAAAGCAATTTTTGTACCAAGATATGTGAATCTGAATTAGTTAATGTTATTGTAATTCCAAATTCTTAGTAATTTCTTACATTTACCTCTGAGAAGACATTCCTTTCCCATTTTCTTTCTAAAGGACTCTATGCATATGTTTGTAAAAAAGTTCAAATACTTTCAAGAAACCCCAGCTTAGGGTTTGAAGAGAGGTTACACTTCTTTGTGTCCTTAAAATGAAACAGGTTTTTAGAATTCTACTCAAGACAAAGGGAAAAAAAGCATCTAAGGTTTAAATGTTGGGGATTTTTGTTTTATATTTATAGAACTTTCCTATTTTTCACTGTACTGTTTTCCTCATTCAGACAGGTAATTTCCCGCAAAGCCACAATCCCTTGCCCAGATTCTGTCCAGTTAGTTTGAATGAAAATTCTATGTATCGTATAATCTTATTTAAAATGTTGATGGAAATTATTTGCTCAGCTGTTATGACCTTTATCCTTATGAAATGTATAGCGTCTAAATGATGAATCTGAAGCCACATCCATTCTGCATATTTTCCACTGTATATTGCAGCAATAGAAATGCCCAAAGAGATGTGAGCATTCCTCTGCCAGTCGTAACTTTTAATGTAAATAGAGAACAGGCACACTGTCATATTACTTTTTAAAATGCATTTACTCTTTTTTTTTTTTTTCTAGGAAAAGAAATAGGAAAGGTTAGTTCCTTACTGCATTTTCCTTATGAACTCACACCTTATTCTTTTGAAGCTTAGTTGCAAATAATGCGTAGCAAACGTATACTGACGTTATTTTTGTGCATAACAGAAAAATGAAATGGATTAGAAGGGAAATTACCTAGGAAATACTCCATGTTCATTTTGTTCCAGTGTGGTTGCATATTTAGATTACAGTGACAGTTCAGGATTTAATGGCGACTTCATCAAAATAATTGTACAAATAGGTTGGGTTCTAGGAAAATCTTTTTTTTTTTTTTTTTCACTATGAGAAAGGTAATCTTGCATCTGGAAAATCCTGCCAACTCCACTATTGGTCTATGGGCTTTATTTTGGAAGATTCTCAGTGCATTTTTTTTTCAAATATAATAAAACCTTTGTGCATCTGGTTAACCAAACAGCACTAATGTTTGATTTTTAGGGAGACTTTGCTTACTGATGCCTGTTTGCTCAGCATCAAGCCGTCCGTGTAGGAATACCCCATCTGATTTGTCGGAGTACAGAACTGCGGTGGAGAAGGAGACTCAAAATACAGGGAACTTCTAGTTGCAGAGAACTGCCGAGGTGTGATTCCTCTCTCCTTTGTTTGCTTTTGCCATGCACCTTTTTCTGCTTAATTTATAAGGCAGGGCAGGCCCAGGTTACTAATTCTGTTGTATTAATGCAGCTTTTCATTATGGAGTGTCAGAGGGCTTCCACTCCCTTCTTATTTATACCCTTGCTTACGTAAAAATCGTATGGAATACTGGGAACATGGCCTTGGTTCCTTGGTTACAACCTGGTTACCAAGGAAGGCCTGGAATCAAAACCACCACAGTCTTAGATCACCCTTTTGCGTGTTAAATATTTCTGTCTTTGATAATTAAGTTTTCATACGTATATGTTGGGTGTTTGGTGGATTTAACTCTTCACTCACAGCACTGTCAGCAGAATGGCTGCTGTAGGACTGATATTTTCCTAACTTTTGATTTGTAGGAGAAAGCTTAAAACCTAACCATTTTCCTAAGTACTGGTAGAACTAAATAGCTTTTGATACGAGAGGCATAGCAAAAACTTTCTATGAAAGGTTTTTGATATGGTAGAGAAGCAAACCAGAGCTTTTCTGTGAACCAACACATGGCAAATATGACCAGTAATGCTTCTGCAGGAGAAACAGCATCCCAATATTTTCCTTGTTCACGATGGGCTCATTGGTATGTCAAACGAGTAGGGAAGTAGGAAGGAGGGCATTGCATTTTACACTTTTAGTACATAATATACCATCACACTGTGTTATAATTTTGTTCTGCTTAAGCTCATAAGAACCCAGGTAAAAATAACTGCGTTCAGAAGTAGCTTCCTCTGCTTAACAGACTCCGAGGGGGGAATCTCTAAATTAGTTCCTTCCCCCACCCCCCAAGCAAACACACAGCCCTTTCTGTTAGTCCCATTAGCGCTGGGTAATAAGTCAGTCCTCCACGTATCAATAAGATGGTGCGGTCCTGATGGAAGTTAAACGTCCCTAAATCCCATGAACTGATCTGCGGGAGCAGTTTTCCGCATGAGCGGCGCCTCCAGCCGGGCGTCCATCCCGGCGCGGCGGAGGTCGGCGGGAGGAAGGAGGAGCGGGCGCGGCGGCAGCGCCCGCGCTCGGTCCCTGACGGTGCCTTCGCCTCGGCAGAGGGAAGGGAAGCGAAGCGCGCACGCCATGCTCAGTGGCATTTCCAAATGCGGCTCAGCTGGGGGCCTCTGCTTATTGCATCAGCGGCACGGACTGGGGGGAAGGGGAGGGGAAGAAACA
>VXAY01001541.1:200537-258040 GCA_013399855.1 Oxyruncus cristatus | reverse complement strand
TTTTTTTGGTAGATGTGACTTTCTTTTGAGATCTATTACATCAATATTTTATAATATGTAATTTCTGGGCAAAATTATTGTATGTGATATACAGTTAGAAGTAAATGTGTAGAGAAATAACGTCTGCTTTCTCTGACATTGCTTCTCCTTACCACTCCACTTTTAAATATAGCCACAGAGCTCTCTGCTACCCATTAGCATCTGTCTCCTGCATTGCAAAGAAAATATTTGTCATATTATGAATATTAATTTTATCTTCCTGATATTTTGACAGTAATACTTAGCTTTCAATAGAACTTTTCTCTCTACAATTGCAAAGGGCTTTCCAAATCAAGTTAGCACTTTGTTTCTATGGAGGGGAAACCTGAAGCAACGATACATTAAATCATTTGTCAAAGGATAGCAAGAAACAAAATCCATATTTCTTAACTTGGAGCCTAGTAATGAGTACAGATGTCTGCCTAGAGGTCTGCATTTAAATTAGGCTGAATTTCTCTCCAATATATCCAGTTGTCTGTATTTTGCGTTTATTTTTCCAGGACCGTTTTGGTTATGACGTGGAGTCCAAGAGCATCCACTTCATCACTTCAGTTGCTAAGATGGTCCTGGGACTGGAATAGCCCTTCTGTGAGGAGAGACCGAGGGGCTGGGGCTGTGCAGCCCAGAGAAAAGGCTGAGGAGATCTCATCAAACTGTTTGAAGGGAGGGTGTAAAGGAGATGGAGCCAATCTCTCTTCAGTTGTACTCAGGGTAGGGCAACAGGCACAACCTGAAACTCAGGTTTAAGGAAACGCTCTCTCATTGTGAGGATGACTGAGCACTGCCACAGGTTGCCCAGGGAGGTTGTAAAGGTTGTATCCATTCCTGGATATATTTTGAAGCCATCTGGACACAGTCCCAAGCAGCTGGTTCTAGGTGGCCCTGCTTGAGCGGGGGAGTTGAACAAGATGATCTCCAGAGATCCCTTCCAACCTCAGACATTTTGTCATTCTATGATTTCTTTAAAGAAAACTGTAAATAAATGAAGAATGAGATATTTCTTCTCAATTATCAATAATTTTTTTCATCAGTATTTGTTTTCTTCATGTTATCTTCCCCTTCTCTTTTTTATTCTTGAACTTATTCCCTTTTGGCGTAGTATCTTTCATAGAATCATAGAATCTTCAAGGTTGGAAGAGATCTTTTAGGTCATCCAGTCCAACCCTCCGTGCAGCACTGCCACTGTAACCCCTAAACCCCATCAGGCAGCACCAGATCCAGGTACCCCTTAAACACCTCCAGGGATGGAGACTCCACATCCCTGGGCAACCCATTCCAATACCTGACTACCCCAACAGTGAAAAATTCTTCTGTGATATCTAATCTGAATCTCCCCTGTCTCAGCTAGACCTTTCACGAGCCTTGTTGCCCTTCTCTGGATACATCTTTGGTGTATCCAGAGAATTTTTGTCCTTTAAAATACTCCTATCCTAGTAGGAAGTTAAATAATTTCACTTTGAGCTTGAACAGGCAGTATGCCTTTGGTGAATCCAGAGACCTTGACAAAACACCATCACGAAGGGGATGGTGGAAGCACTCTTATCAGGAGTACAAGGGTCAGTTCAGGTCAGGTGCTATTAACTGAAGAATCTGAGCTATATTTGGGTTCCAGATACATCTAAAAATAATTTTTTAGCTAATTGTAGGCTGTGTGCTAGTCTTTGCAACATGGTTGTTGCATCCATTTGGATATCCTTCAATAACAGATCTTTAATAAAGTTCAGGATACATTACCATCATAAGACTATAATAGAGACTAAATTATCTTGTTATCCAGCAGTGGCTACCAGCATAAATTTTACTTTCAGGGTTCATATTCTCTTTGCTTTGCTCCCCAGTAGTGTTGGTACTACTATCCTCACACAGAAGATTCAGAGTGTAAGCTAAGTAAGGATTCCTGTTAGAATAGATTTGTTAATGTCTCTTTGTTTCAGCTTGGCACTGCAGGAATCATAACAATGCCCACAGGTAGGAATGCAGTGTCCCAGGTAGGTTTAAGGTATCCTGTGGACTTCTGGCTACCAAGCCAGAGTGGCACTGGGTCTCTCACAGATCAAGTTACTCAGATGTTCTGAAACAGCATACTCCTGCTTGTGCTCCTGACTTACCCTGTGCTGTTCCTGAGCACAGTAAAACTCTAATAGCACGACGTCAGTTTGTATCTCCTGCTGCAAGAATCTCTGTGCACGTAATTAACTGAAAGAGCTAAGCCATCTAAAGCAATCTTTGAGCTCTTCTGTATTTTCCATAGGCTACAACCTAATAGAGAAGGATTAGCTTAAGTTACTAGGTGTGAGAAGTAATCCTAGTAGTTATTCTTTAAATAACCCATGAAATATAGTTTCTTACATGGTCTGTGACAAAGCAGATGAATCCTGGTTAATTGTCTAAATTGCTCTGTATGCAAAATCTAATCTATAATTACTTGCAGGTTCTGGTATTCTAGAAAATACATTCCTGTCTAAATCAGTCTTCACAGGATATTTGAGAAGAGCCTTTCTCACAGAACCGTGTAAAGCTGCCAAGCAGAGTCTGAATCCTTGCCCAGCGCCCTGGTCTTTAATGTTTCTCATTAGTGACATCCAAACCAGCTGAGACCTCAGTCTCCAAGCTTTGCTTGACTAATAGGCATTTGGAGTAGACTTTGACTGACTCCTATTCAGTGAGTGGATGACTTTGGGTCAGATGTTGCAGTGCCAGAGTGTATCTGGTATCAGTTCTGTGTTGCAAGTTCTGGCCCCATTCTGGAGCGCACATTGGTCTTGACAGGGTGCCGCAGCATGGGAGCATTTTGATGGGTAGGTACATCAAAAATGAGTTGATTAGGGTTATATTTGGAATATAGGCATTTTTTTACAACTTAGAAAAACTGTATTTTATTAGAATTTACCTGATTCTGTTTTTCAAAGATTAGAAATGGGGAGGCGGAAGGGGTAGGAATTAAGCAATCTGAAATCATAACTAAGCATTTACTTTATGGACATAGAGTTTCAAAGTCAAGTTTCCTCCAGTTTATTGCAAAAATTGTGAATGAAAACATGATTTTCCTTACAATTTTGCAACGTGAGTACCAAACAAAAGTCAGTTGCACAGTACAAAAACTTTGATACATTTGTTCTTCTAGCAACAGCAGCCATCTCTTATCATTCCCATGTAATTTTCTTGATATACAATATCTGACAAATATTAGTAACTTCCTGAAAATAAACATTTAACATTCCAGGTAACAGGACTTTGGTTCAGGAAAATATGTAAAAGGAGAAATCATATTGCCAAACAATTATCTCAGTAAGAAGTGCATGCAAATACATTTTTTTTTTTTTTTTTGGTCCTGATTCATGTCATTCCATTTCCAAATTATTTCTGTTTTTCTCCAACAAATACTGTACTTTAGTTCCAGAATCTTTCTCTGGTACCCTTTTTTTTATTTTTTTCTGCACGTAAAACCTCAGAAAAATATGCTTTTCTGAGCATCCACCACAGTAAAAGATATTTTAAGGACATTTAAGTTCAGTTCTCTGCTTCTGGGTCACTACGCTCATACCCAGAAAGCGAAGTCTGTTGTTGCCTTCCATGCAGTGTTTCCCTCTGAGCATTGTGGTTTCTGTACATGGGCCTGATGCCAAAGGTTGGTACCTCAGCAGCAAAAATGGAGCAACTTGCCACCCGACTTTTGGGAGGAGGGATGTGCCACAACATCAACATTGCTTTGATCATTTCCTCTTCTTTTGCACTTTTGAATTACTTTTAATAATATCTCTGTGTTTTCCAACGCTCGGTCCCTGCGCTTGGAGTCCAGTGATCCCCTCGTGCCCATCCTGCAGCTGAGAGCATTGCTCTGAGCCAAAGGGTGCCAGTGGACTCCGTGAGGGACATGGGACCCGAGAGAGGAAATTTAACTTTAAACTGTAGCTGAACATTTTGAAATCAGCTCAGCTGACAGCCCTGGGGGTGCCCACAGTGTGCCTTTTAGCAGTTCCTCATCCACTTCCCAGATTGCCAAAAAAGGGACCTTGTAATCCACATGTTTTTGTATAAGAAATGTGTATATATATATATATATATGTAATATCCCTTTTACATATGTTTCTCGCTTGGTTTAAACGAAAGGACACATATGGGCTTCTCTTTTAGGCTGAAATAATTAGGCTGACAAGATTTCTCCTTCTTTCTATTCTCCACATTTTATTGTAACTGGGAGTACAGGAATTTATGTTCTATAAATGCTTTTTGTTTGTTTTGGTTTAACACTGATTACATTCACATAGCAAGGGAGGTACCAGCTGACAGTCTTTGAGAAGGGCAGATACACATATATTGTGTTTTCTAATCCTTTCACTCCTGGCCCTAAAATGTGTGTTGTATGATCAGGTGCTTTTAAACATCTGGTATTTTCCATCCTCAAATGTGTACCCATGGCTAGTAAAATAATCTCTTTATGCTTCTCGTATCCCATAATTTTATTGTGGTAAGTATTTGGAATTAAGCACCAGGATATCACTTTCAACATTTTCAGTTGGTTCAGAATCCTCACTGTAAGCTGTTACGTAGTAGTTTTTTATATATTACTTATTACAATAGCAGAACTATTCCAGTAGGACATCATGCCTACAGCTTATAAGAAATTATATGGATACCTGTTACAGAGGATTCTAAATATGACAATTGTGATATTTTAAACAGATTTTGCTGTCTTTATAACTTGATATTCTTCAGCATCATTTTTTTCAGTGAAACACATATTTATTTTTTTAAATAATTAACTGTCTTCACTCCTCATGCCTTAGGTCTCCCGATTTATTTTTTTTTTTCCCAAATAGCTGAATTGTATCATTTGTGTAGTCAAGCTGTTAGATGTGATCAAACTTGCCACAGTTCAGTCCTTCTCAAAATTCATAACTGGGGGAGATGGGGAATGAACACACAAACATCAAGACCAATGGGCCACATGTTGCCTGAGGTATTTAGGGGCAGCAGCTCTTGGCTGCAGGCTGGAGACTGGACAGGGCTCTGGGTTCATTGAGAGCAGTATTGGGATTCTTCTTGGCTTTGCTCCAGTTGTGGTCTCGCCTGTTATGTCGGTGGTTTAATAAGTGATATGAGACTCACAGGATTCAAGGAGGAGGTCTGAGCATAAAACTGGTCACGTGTGCAAACATGTATTCTGTTTGGATGTGCACTAGCATGCATTCAGCTCTACAGCTTAATGAAAAGTAACTCATTAAAATGTGGGTCAATCAAACCTATAAAATTACAGCTTCCATATGTGTAATACGTAAGGGGACATCTTTGCTCTAATGCCATAAGATCATCTGGTACATGATGATTTCTTTTCTCTCTTTTCAGACTCTGGCTGATAAAGACTGTCTTTTCTCCATTACACATCACATTTACTCCTCTGAGATTAGCTTTAGGGATATGGATTTGTGGAAAGACTTGTAAAATGAGTCTCTGAACTGACACTATGTATTACAATTTTCAGAACACAGTTCTGAAGAGAAAACTGCCTTTTCAAAATTCTGCTTCTTTATAATAGGACACTTTTCATGAGAACACGTTCTTACACCTGGATACAAATTTCAAGTGCAAATTAGAGGGGCAAGTGTTCATATTCCTGAGTCCTATTGATCTTACAGCTGTAGAAATTACAGTTGTGGCTGAAAATATTGCCTTATTCCTTAATGCCATAAAGAAAGATGTTTGTTGCTTTCCTAAAGCAAGAGAAATATGTATCTTTTTTAAGTAAATAAGATTAATTCTTCACACTTATGCTCTTCAGTATTAGTATCAATAATTATAAAATGTCCATCAGTGTAACCTGCTCATCCTAAATTTCTTTTCAAAGCTTGTTGTTTAACAAAGTCTAAACGTCCAGTTTTGTGCTAGGCAGACACATGAATATGGATACGTATAAGTAGGTGTAGACAATAAGGCAGAATGTGTTCATTTGTAAACAGAACTTACCTATTTGTATGTCTTAGCAGCTTTCACTCTAATGTTAGGAGATTGTTTAGGTAAGGCCTTTACCACTATAGTATACCAGTGGATGATTCCTTGAATTCTATCTAAAAATGTAAATAAACTCTGTACTTTAAGTGTGCTAACCAATAAATTTTATTTTTTTTTTTTGTCACTAAGCAATGTATTTTTCCAAGTACATTTGTTTGTATTCTGAAATTGGAAAAATCCCCTTATGTAGCAGTCCCGTAGTCAAATGTTTACAAGGGCATAAGGAATATACAACAAAGGCAATTTTTAGGATTTTGTTAAGATTCATGTTTATCACAGTGTGGCCAAAAATGCAAAAAGAAGCATTTTCTTATCTATTCCCGTTACATTAGAAAAGTTCATGCCCTGCTCTTAGCATTTTCCAACACAGCTGTAGAGTAGTTTAAAGCCTATTTTTTAAATAAGTGATGCTCAATTTGTCTTTGATGATCCGCATGATTCAGGTGAGATGGGAGCACGGTCGGGCCCTCATTTGCATAAAAATTAATCACAGAAAAATGTAAATTGATAAAATTTTGCCTGGCTTTTCCCCCCTATTCGAGAACCCATGGATGGCTCCCAGAAGCAATCATCTCAGTATGGTGCCGCGCTGGATGCTACACAAACGATCACATTTGTGTTGAATACTCACTCATTTAAATGTCAGCACTGATGGGGCGGTACATCACTAGGAGAAAAAATGAAAAATATAAATACACAGCAGCTGAAGACCATCAAATCTGTGGGCACTCTTTAGAGATATATGATCTAATGTGAAAAAATTGGGGATTAATTATCCTTTCGCAAAATGGTAATTGTTTTAGTAGCGCTGCAGAAAAAAAAAAAAAAAATCCGCAATTTATTTGGAATCAAACAAAACCCAGTAATGTTAAATACGTCATTACAACATTGTGTTTATTAGAAAGCTACAATTAATTCCCGAGGCTCCTTTGGTCTCTAGAACTGCATAAAATGAAACAAAAGAACGTTGCTATTAATTTTCAAACACACTCTGAACCTGCAAATAATCTACCCAGCAAAGATAAAGTAAGGAACAAATCAAAATGAAAACTCTGTAGTTTTATCTGCAAAGCATTTTTTTATTTTTCTAAACTGCATATTTGCACGACGTTGCTGTCATATAATAGTATCTCTCAATCCTTAATGAACTTGTCATCTTTTTAGAGGAAGGAAACAATTTTCCTCATTTCATATTTGTGTAACTGGAGCAGAGGTACTGTAGAAAAATTGCCAAAGCACAGAATTCACCCCATCTTGTAACTTTTATATCAGAGAACTAAACTTGTTCCTGCTTTCTTATGTTGTAAATTCCAAAAAGAAGAGTAAATAAAAAGTTACACAGGTTATAGCTCCAAATTTTTACTTCTAACTGAGCTAAATCCAGCATAGAGAGAAGAAATAGTTTATTCTTTTTTCACTTTTGTTTTTTTTCCCCCTCTTCTGGCTCTAAGAAGCAATCTCTAGAGAATGATAGCAACACAAGGACTTCTCTAATTTATAATCATTTGTAATAGGTCAGCCCCAGTGCATCAGATCAGTGCATTAGGTCTTCAGGGGCTGGAGTGCGGGGTTTCAGCGATGCAGTCTGAGCCCGAACTGAGAGGATGTGTTTTAAAAGCCGTTTGTTATGCCTGAACTGGAGAGCTTTGAATATTAGTATAATAAATGGTGCAGGTTAATTTTTTTTTTTTCTTTCAAAATGTTTTTTTTTTTTTTTTATTTAGAGGGGTCTGGCAGTAGTTGTAAATGAGATATGTCAGGGACACGGCCTGACTTTAATTCATGTGCCTTACCTTTCATGCCGTCCACTGTGCCAGTATGCTAAAAAAATGTATATTATTCACGTTAAAAGAACCACCTTATCATCATTTCACACAACCACATCTGACTTTTTGCAACTGTATTAAATGCAGAGCAATGGTTCTACTTATAGATAGAATAATATATTTTATATTTTTCGACTTTTGTTGTGGAAGCCCATGGTTCAAATGCTGGCTGCACTGAAATGAAGGAGAATTTTTCCAGTGGTTTCAGCTCATCAAGAATTTCAATAAGGGTAGACATTATTCATTTTCTGAAAGTGTAAGGTAGTTGTAGTTTTGTGTGTGAGTAATTGTATTTAATGTAAAGGACACTGTGTGGGAAGTGAATATATGGATGATGAAGGAGGCTTGTAAAGTATCTGAGAGCAATAATTGCATTTCCATACTGTAAAGGACACTGTGTGGGAAGAGAATATATGGATGATGGAGGCTTGTAGAGTATCTGAGAGCACAGGTGGGAATGTGGACTTAGTGCCTTCTGCTGTTGTTTGAAGGGGTTGTAGGGATTGTATGGATGGGAATGTAACCCCTTACTGGAGGACTGGGTTATTTCTGAGGTTACAGTCCTTTACTCTGTTCTTGTTGCAGTGTTGGCACTGTTGCTGTATTCTTATTTCTCACATATTTCACTTGAGCCTTCAGGCTGTTTTTATCGCCGCTGGTCTATCGGACATGCAGATCCTTCTCTTTGATCTCATTCCTACACATTGCCTGGTCATGTTTCTGTCCCATACTATATTGCCTGCCCTGACTTAACTCTTAAATATTGATTGATATCAACAAGTGGTTACATATATAATCTTGAAATAGTATGCAAGAAGAAACAGTTGAGACTGTAAGCAGCATGAAGGAATAAGTGTCTGTGGAGGAAACTGACTGGGTGCAGGAAGGTGGCTCTATAAGAAGCATGGGATTAGCACATCGAGTGATGCATGGATAGCACGTGTGCTACACAGAGTTTACTAGAGATCTGTGCTCCAAATACCTGCTTGGGGTTCTGTGTACTGGGATAGTTTTCCAAACTCTGTCAGCTCTCACTGATACCTCCTTTCAGCCTTGAAGAAGCAAATTCATCATCAGCACTTTGAGTTGCCTCCCCGCCCCAGCCTTATAAAAGGAAAACAGAAGCCATGCACAAGGCTTTTGTGCCTTCCACAGTAAACCAGGAATGCCCTGGATCCCCAGTAGATACTTCAAGGCACTGTTCTGGATGCCACATTTCACCTGCAGACCTACAACCTCATGCAATGCCTCTCCCTCAGCTCTCTTGACTTCTCTGGTGGAGGTTAACTCCTGGCTATGGAAGAAGTACAAGGAAAATCTCAAACGAAAATCTCAAACAACCTTTCCTAAAGATTTTCTTTATGGGTCAAAGGTAAAGGATTCTTTTTGCTTTCCTCCTCCCTCAACCCCTGCATGTAGAGTCCAGAATACCTTACTTGCAGAGATATTTATAAACAGCATAATACCAGATATGTGGAAAATACTATGCCCTGCTAGTTGAAGGGAAGCATTATTCTTCATCAGAGTTCATGAAATGACTATTTTTATGAATATTAAACATAACATTTGTAATTTCAACAAATGGATTTAATTTAGCTTGGATTTCTTAAGACAAAGTCTATCTTTTCAAGCTTTTTCCCTTGAAGGGACTGGATTTTCCAGAGCACCTACAGTTCCTGCTGACTTCTAGGCTCCTCACTAAAGAGTCTTTGAAAATCTGATTATTCTTCTCTTACAGAATTCAGAGTGAAACTTTAGATAGCAAAGTTTGAGAAGTTTAGTCTGTATTAAACACAAAGAAACTAAAGACAGAAAAAGAAAAAAGTAGGTTTTGCTGTGTGCAAGCTGAGTAACTGTGGAAAAGCATTTGTCCTAGGCAATAATGAAGTCCTAATCTGTTAAACCTTTCACACATGCTTATTAAAGACATGATGGTTCACCAAAGCAATTATTATATAGAGTATCATATTCAAATTTTATACTGCACTGCAGCTTGATTCATTGCAGCGCTAGAAAGAGTATAATTGTTTCTCTATAGAAGATGGAAGGGTTCCTTTTTATACTTTAAAAGCTTCTACTTTGTAAACCTTTATTTCATGTTTGACTCTCCACACATGAAGAAATTCATGTTACTGACCCTATGTAAGTGGAGCCTTCGTAGAAAATACATAGGAAGAGAAACTGGTTGGGTTTTTTTAAGTAGTTATTTCATAGCTGGCTTTAAGAGTTCATACTTCCATAGAGTCATATCTACATCTTATTCAGAGTGCTTAAGCTTGAATTACCAAGGGGAAAAATGATGCTCTGAAATTCATTCTACTGTCAGCAAAATCAGGTCCAAAGCATGTGGTTACCCCGATACTCTTCATATCCCATCATGGACTCTTTGATGGTTGTTTTACCCCCCCTTTCCTCTGGTTGTGGTGGATAGAGGTACCCAGCGTGGCTTGTGGAAATTTATTATTCCCAGGAAGACAGGTTGCATGTCATTACCTCCTCCTCTTGGAAAAAGAAGTAAAGGAAGGTAGTGTGAGTGCTTTGGGAATAGCCACAATTCGGAAACAAGCTGAAAAAAAGACAAACACAAGCTATATGGTCCAACAGGGACCCTGGCGATTCAAAATCACTGAGAATTATAAATACACTGCAGTTGCTTGAATATCAGAAACCACTCAGTGTAGGTGGGTAGCTGAATAGAGGTGTCTATTTGTTTCTCCCAAACTGCTCAGTCTGTATTCAAGATTTTTTAGTGATAACTCTGATTACATGAAATATGAAATACATGAATGAGCTGATGGAAAAAAAATATGGAAGTAAGAGAAAAAACTAGATGTTATTTTGTTGTTGTTCTTGTTCATTTACCAGGAACTGAAGACTGAAATAAACTAGTGGTAAAGTACTCTGGAAGGACATTTTGGATTTTTTTCCAGTATGCATCACAAACTATAAACACAAGTTCTCCATGCCCTGACTAGGACCTTCAGAAGTCTGCTTTGGTCCATTTCATGTAATCAGGCATGCTTGGGGATTTGTTTTTCAGGTTAGATGTCAGTGCTGATGTTATTCCTTAAGGACAACAACAACAACAAAAATACATTCAAACTTGTAGGAGCCTTCGCCTTTCCAAAATAGCCAGAAAAACTCATAATCCTGATTAAACCATGAGTGCTTAGATGGATTTGGATGGAAGACCATATAAATTGCAGAAGTTCCTTACTTCCAGCTGTAAATGATATTAATTTTGGTGAATGATTATGAGGGAGGTCAAAGTGTACTGACTAACCTCAGTCACTGGCTTTCTGACCCTCAGGCAGCCTGCCCAACTCCCTTTTGCCCCTCACTAGGCAAGAAAGCTGCAGGACAGCTGCATGCCACAGCATCATGTTCTCTGAGAACTGTTACCTTGATTGCTTGAAAAACAACCCTGTGTTTTCTTAGTTTGGATGTGCTCTGTGTCATATAAATCAGCAAATTTTAGTGCATTTACTTCTTAGAGATAACCGGGCACTTGGCCTCAGTCAGGTGAAGGCAATTCAACTTTCTCCTGTTAAACAGAAGTCAGGAACACCTTCTCGCAGCGCTGTAGAGGCACAGTATTCTGCAGTACTAATACTTCTCTTTGCCTTTGAAAGGTGCTACAGTGCAAACAAACCCAAACAAATCACCCCGGGCTGTATTAATTCCAGCCATTTTGTGATCCACATCAGCAGCCTGCTGGTGAAATTTGCCAAGTGCCTACCAGGGCTCTGCTAACCGGAGCAGATGTTTGCAGGAGGATCATTTTGGATGTGTCGTTCCAACGTGGCTGCATAGATGGCAGTCAGCTACAGCTAGGTTCAGCCAAATTCAGAATTTGAAGTTTGATTGCCACTGGGAAATTAGCTCACACTCCAGTTCAGTGTGTTTAAATGATTTTTAAGTCAAAACAATGTCTCTGCCAGGAGGTCCCATCTTTCAGGCAGTTGGGAGATAGTGCACCAGCACAGGAACTCCAGCTGCTTTTGTCTTAAACAGCAGCCTAAATAGAAGGACTTACTATACGTCTGATTTTTAACTTTTTTATAATTCAAACGTGTCAGATTTGCAGACTGTACTGTGTAGTTACTTTCTGGTATTGTGTTTTCTCACACTGATGCCATATACCTTCTCAAATCACTAGCCACTTCTTAAAATTTAACCTGAAATATCTGCACAGTGGTCTATTGGCAGTAGTTTAGTTGCATGAAATTATCTCTCCCTGTTGACTTTTCTCTTTTAGTATCCCTTAGCTGTCCAAAACTGGTTCATAGGAAGTCACAAAAGGGATGGGATGTGTGATATCCATCACTGTCCCTGACTGGCATGTGAGAACTCTCTCTAGCTGCTAATTGGGAAACCATTCTGTGGTAAGGACAATTAAATACACCATGGTAGGATCAATATATTGACTTCACGTGGGGAAAGTAAACTAACACATATGGATTTTTTCTTGTTTGTTTATTTTCAGGAATTTCAAAAGGACTCTCCATTTCAAAGCATAGGTAAGGATTTTTCTTATGTCTCAAATAAAAATATGATCAGAGTTACTGTTGCTAAATGAATTTGCTTGGAAATAAAATTATGATACTTTGTTTATAGTTTGCCTTGAGTTTTGTGATTTACCTACACAAACATGTGTGTGAAAGAGATTCAGGGAGATCTGCCAGCTACTCAAAGCATTAGTAACTCCACTTCACTTTTTTTGAGATGGATACTAAAAACAAAAAAAAAACAAACAAAAAACCTAAACAAATCAAAACACAAACAATTGTAACCCTGCAATCTGTAATAAACCGAATACACCAAATGAAATCATGTTGCAGTAACCGGTTCAGCAGCGAGAAAAGTGTCTGTCGGGAAGCTTTGTGTGAATCATTGTCTCCATCTAGTGCTGCCTGCGAGGAATTGGGCGGGTAAACCCTCGGTGGTAGGGGACGCTGCAAACGGAAGAGATGCTGTAATACAAAACTCTTGATACAAAATTGTTTTGCATGTATTCAGTCGCTGTGTCAGTCATTAGTTCGCTGTAGTTTAAAATATGTCGGCATTTCGTTTGTAAGACACGAGGCTCATGAACTGGCTATAAAAGACACCGGGTGTGGAGGTTTGCCAGCCTCGTAGGGTTTTCTACAAGGACTTTTTGGTGTACATTCGTTAACACGTCCATTATTATTAATTAATGTGTTCGTTAATAATACCACAGAAAACTTGGCAGGAACTTCCCTGAGCCACGAAGTACAATCATTGCTAGTGAATGTTTGGTTTGAGAGTCTCTTTTTAACGCTGTTAGGAACAGAAGACACATGAAGACAAGAACTAATTCCCAGCTGACAAAGTTTATGTAAATCAGTGAGTGGCTGATACATTACAGTCAGGAGGAAGGGGGGCAATGCATACCTTGGTTCAGGGAATTAAAACTGACAGGGTTACACTAACAGAAATAAAGATCGTCTCTTTTTTTACAACATCTTTTACTCCAATACCAGGTTAACAAATAATTGCAAATTCGGTGTTGTTTACATGAACACCTCAAACGTGACAGAAAATTACTGCGAAATAGTGTTGAGTCCTGTGAATAAAGCATTTACAAAGCATAACTTCTCAGCTCAGGAAATATTATTTTGCAGTGATTCCAGAACCAAGAGAAACATGAAGACAAGCAGTGACCTCAATCTACGATGTGTTTTACGCTCTTAAATGCTTCCTATGAATTCTTAATACAAATTTCAGTCTTGGTTCCATATACTGACCCCAGCACAGGTAATTAGCTTGTCCCTTTTTAAGGAATCAGAGGTAAGTGTGACTGATGGACTCGTGTGAATTTCTGTGCCTTGCTACACACCCCAACTGACTCTGTCTTTTAGCATAAGAGGGGAGTGGGAGCTGTTATATGATCTTATAGTGCTTTAAAATGCTCAAAACCAGACTAAGTTATCATGATTTTTGGTGGGTATGTTGTCATTTCTTTTTTTTTTTCAATTGTGCAAGTTATAATAATTAACTAATTTTAATCTAACCCACTTTTATCTCTTTGGGTAATTTTAAACCCTTGTTGTTTTCTGATTATGAACTGTAAGTAGTTTACCTAATCTTGCTCAAATAAGATAGTTACACCTCATCAGTTTTGCAGGACAGCATATAAAATCATGTATTAAAAACTTAAATCAAGATTAAGATTATACATTTTTTCAGTGAGTTATAATAGGTTAAATAAGTCGATAAGAATAGTAATTAATTGGTTTTTTTCTCATTTAATTCAGATTTGAGCATTGTTTGGATCTAATTTTACTGGTTATGATATAAATATATGTGTGAAGGGTTGTATTAGGTACTTTCCTACACCTTTGACCCAAAGATAAATATATAAAAACAGTTAGCTATCAAGATGAACATAAACTAAAAATTGCCGTAATAGCTTCAGATAATTCAAATAACCTGCAAGGTTCATTTAAATTCCTGAGTTTCACTTGACTTTCGTGTGGAACCTTGGATTTCTCCAAGACTGTCAGGAAATTATATATGTATCAGTCTTCATTCTGTCTGGGCTGAGGATGCAGCTGTTTAACCCTGTTGCAATTCTTGCTGGTCTCCTGAAACGAAACAACTCGGTCAGACACCCTCATACTCCCCTTTCAGGGATGTGAAGATAAATACCACTTATTTTCCACAGCATGTTTGGGATAACAACCACAGGACTGTCTTCTAACCATGTTTGTGACCACTGCACAGTCTCCAGTGCCCCCAATCCTAAAGCCCCTCTCTACCTTTCTGTATATTGGAACCTAAGGCGCGAATTTTAAAATGTCCTCACAGAAGCTGGGGACTTCTGTTCCTTCCTTTGCACTTTGTCACTAAAGTTCTCCAGTGTTTTTAAACCAAAAGTTGTAGCCTCCAGGTGCTGCATTAAAGGTGTGTAAGAGAATAGGAATGAGTTACCTGTAGTTATATGTCACTGGTTTGGCATACCAGGGGCTTCTTAACTCATGGCAACAGCACAGGCAAGAAGAGTTTCTAAGAAAACTCCAAGGAGCGTTTCAAAGGGCTTTCCAAATCACATCTTTGTGAGTAGACTCCTCTTTAGAGAGAAAGAAAAGAGGATTTAATACTGCAGTTGGTGACCTGGGTCCTCACCTTGGCCACCTGCACCAAAAGGACGATGCTCAGCTGGAGGCTGCGTGGACTGTTTTGTTTTTTTAAGATGTTTCTCTGTCAATTCTCATTGGTTTCAGTGGGTTATCCTTTAAAAGTCAAGCTATAAATCAATCAACTGAAGCACTAAATCCACATGATAAAGGTCAGTGTGCAGCATTCATAACCTTGCATGGGTCCATTTCTTGTCCGTCAGACTGGAGCCTGCAGTATGATAATGTGCACTCTAAATATTGCTATCAAGAACCACCAGAAATCTAATATGCTTGGATATAATGAGCTTGAGTATATCCACTGTATACAAAAAACCTGAAGGCTTGTATTTCAGTTGTCCTTCTGTAGACAGACAATTTTTTGTTTCTGCAAAATTGTATTTTTACATAGAGCTAATTTATGCTTATTTGGCTCTAACGTTAGCAATGTTCAAATTGCAGAGGAGAATTGAACTACAGTCACTTTCAAATTCATTTGCTTCAAGTTTTTTTTTTCCGAGGGTTAGATTTTATATTAATTTCAAATGTTGGCTTTCATTTCTTACCAAAGTAGCAAATCTTTTCTGAATTTTGAAAGATATTTGGTCAAATGCAATTAAAAGTGAATAGGATAACTTAATTCACACTTTTTCAATTATTTCTTCCTGCTTCCAGAAGAGATTTCTTTTGCTTGTCCAGTTCCAGTTATTCTGGCCTATAGCCAAGAGGGAAGTTAAAAGATGGAACAAAATGAAATCTCATTCTGTTTTGCTAAGGCAAAACTAAGTAAATAAAAATATATTTGCAAAAGTTCACTTCTTTTTTTATACCTAAGTTGCACAAAAGCTCTGGCTGCTTCTTGGTAGAGTGCAGCACCTGTCAGCTGTTGTGTTTGATCTGCTGCAATGGTCTTTTATGGGGCTCTGAGAACATCCCTTGACTCCTTCATCCCATGTAAATGCCACGGCAATTGTATGGGATCTTCTTGAGTTTTAATTTGATATTCACTAGCAGAAAGTATTTTCATTGATGTTTTCTCAAGATCCCTTGGCTCAGTTAAACTAACATGATAATTTGACTGTCAATCTGTTTATTCTTCTACCTCTTTCTGAAACTTCATTTATAAAGTTTGAATGTCTGCTGTTACAGATAAATTATATTCTGATTTGAAGATCTTATAATTTCTAAGGATTTAACTGAAACTCTTCTATATCTAAATTATATTTCAGTGAAGAAAAGTAGGACTCTTCAAACCTGTAGAATTTCAGTAAAACTTATGGAAGACAAGGAACCCTCTCTATTAAAAAGAAATACACGTGTCAAAGAAAAATATGCCTCAATTCAGCTTTGAGTCCAGGGGTTTCAAGGTGATCCAGGATGAGTAACTGAGGCACATCTGACATTCAATGAATTTTCATCAACCTGAGATCTGTATAGTAAAGAATCTGAAGCAAAAGTTTAATCCACTGAATCTGTCTGTGGGTGGTCAGTATAGCTGACATTATAAGACAACGCTGGCAGAACAACCGATTAAATCATGTAAGTGATAAATCAAATATAAATATGGGCACACACATGGAATTGGGTATACTTTTATGAAGGTATCATTTGTATATTTGTGTATCGAAGAAGGGGGGGGCTCTTTTAAATAGGTGCTGTAGTTCAAGCACATTGTGGTGTTTTTGAGTTGTGATTGGTGGTACTTCTAGCTGATAACACGTACCAGTTGTCATTTTATCTACTATACATTCTGATGTTTACTATTTAACACTTACTTTAACATTTGCTATGCAACACAAGAACACTTATTTTAATATGTTGTGTATTTTCCCGTCTCAGTGGGCTGTAAAGTCGAGTAGCTGTTTAAAGTGAAGCTCAAAAATCAAAGCTTGAAGGGTAGACCTGGATCAAAGCAGGACACGTGTTTCTGCAAATAAGTTCAAGTTCATGTGATCAGCTGCAGAATCCAGGTGTTATTACACCTGATTGTTGTTCAGGTTACATTCTTAGCTACTTAATAATCATCTCCCATTGTAATTTGCTAACTCTTAACTATATTTTCAGATGGATGTGAGGGGAGAAGCACGAAGGGACAATGAAACCTGACCAGCAGACACATTCCAAAGCAGAGAATCCCTTGTGGAACAAGGTAACATAACATGTTGTCCATACTTCAAGTGGAGAATTTATTGAGGTAAATGCATCACAAGAAATAGAATTTTTGATAGTTTGTTTCATTAATCTAACAAAGCAGAGTAGGTTTAATTTGCTGTGCAGACATTTTGTGTCAAGGTTGCCATTTGAAAAACAATAAAGGAAAGTATTCTTTGATAATGAAAAATCATAGGAAATAAAATGAAGCTTTAGAATTAGCTCTGTTGACCTCTAATGCTGAAACACCAAATCTTCAGAGACTGTTATTTCCATGACATCATTGTACTGAGCTTTTAGAGAATTTTTTTTCCATTGTTTATTTCATCAATGTTCACCTGTACATCAGATGAAGCCAACAAAAAGAGGCATCTTATTGGCAGAGTATGAACTTAGCCCACTGATATCCTTTCACACCCCAGCTTTAAATCTGGGTTTTTTTGCAATACTCCCAGTGATCTTAAATTACAGCAACAGTGGTTTTATTACCTGAAGAATATAGCTCCATTCGTAGTCACATTGACATTCTTGTTGCAGTTGACAATCAGTAATTACAACTTGGAGAGTTTCACGATGACAAAACTGGACCTTAAATGGCAAAAATTTACAACTACATTAGACCTAAATGTGGGAGATTAACCTTGCTCAATAAAATAATTAATCAGGAATTGAATCAAAAGTTGTTTGCTTCAGTAAGTGACTATTAATGTCAGGCTATGTAGTTTTAGTAGCCTTCACATTTATTGAAATAGAGACAAAAAAATTACATGAGAGAAAAGAAAGGGGACAGAAATAATATACGTATGTTCCACAGTCATTGAAGGAAGGGGGAAATGCCAGTCACATCAAAAACTGCTTAAAATAGCCAGGTGCATTTCTAATACTACTTTCCACCAGGGATGTTGTACAATCACCTCTGATCATAAAATTAGAAGGCAAAGTATTCTGCAAGCCAGTAAAATCCTAATCCTGAAAAGACTTAGTTATGCTTGATTTCTGCAAGCCAAGGGAACCATCATAATGGTAGTGATGTTTAAAAGGTGTTTGCTGTGTTTGCAGGGTGAAGGTCATACATAAGACGTAACAGATTGTGTGGAATACCTATTTTGGAACTTCAGGTGGTCTTGCATGTTCATTGCTTCCAAGGTTGAGAAGCTTGAAATATTTGCCTTTGTCAGCCTCTGTTTTCTTTTATATGGGATGTCATTGCTCTCTATAAACATTTACAATATATTTGTGTGAAGTCAACTTCAAATACACACATCTCTGCAAGACTCTAATAAGCCAAAGCAGAAATTGAGAAGGTTTGTTGAAGCAAATCTATCGAAGTAATGTTTTGCTCTCCCACTGAAAACATTTTTACAAGCCACTTGAAGTACTGCTCATTCTTAATAGCCCATTCCCTACAGAAGTCCCCAGTCAAGAAGTCAAGAAATCTTATTGCTTTATGCCTGTGAAAATGCAAGTTTGATGTAATGGAGAGAGAGACAAAAGCAAAGCTGTCAGCTGTTACTGTAAGAGATATCCCAAATGTGGTAAAAAGACAATGAGGAGTCAGTAATTCATTTTAGTAGTGGTATAAAATTAATTTCTTTGAACAAAGTTAACTCTGAGTACATCTTAAACTAGAAAAAAATCAGTTATCCATAATTTATTCAGTAGCTTACTCCAAAAGCCACAGCGCAAAAGTCACCACTTTTTTAGTATGTGATGAATTCATCTCTTAATTCAAACAGGCACTGAAAATTGCCCTTTGAGCATATCTTACCTTGCCATTGGCTTGCATTCACATAATCTCTTCCTTCAAATCCCTTCTGCTCATTTCAGAAGTAACTTCTGGACTTCTAAGCTAAAGTTGATGCCTTCCTTGACATAGAAAGTGCAAGCCGTGTAGACTTGGGAGATTTTTTTTCTTTTTTTTTTTTTTTAATATTTCTTACTCCATTGCTGTTTATATGATCCACGAGTTTGAGAGAGTGAATATGGAAAATGAATATTTCCAGTCCAGGTTGGTTAAAGGCGTGTTGCCTGTTGGCACAGCTCTGGTTCCTTTGGGCAGCAGCTTCTCCCTCTTTGGGCAGCTGGCCCAGTGTGCCTTCCACACCAGCCTAACCCACTGAGGGTGAGGCTGCAGCGGCACTGAGAGAATTCTGGCTTTGTGTCGACCAGGTTTGGCCCACTGAGGAAAGGCTCGTGGAGGGTGGCTGTTGCTTGGCTGGACAGGGACTCAAATCCCATCTGCCCCTCGCATGGAGCAGGGCTGGTCAGCGGGGCTGGAACTGCCGGCTCGAAAAAGGGATGTTTTTCTCATTCGTAGCTTTTGCACAAACAGTTTCTGATGTCTCGCTGTCGTGGCCATGTTTGTCACTGTGTTCGTGGCCCCGTGTTCGTGGCCTTGAAAAGATTAAAAATGGTAAATTAGGGGCTCATGGGATGGTTTTAGTAAGGATTTTAATATTGAATCTTAATGAAGAGGTATTTGCAACACTTGCAGAAACATGGAAATTATTGAAATAACTGTCCTTATTGTCAATTACCTTATTCTGTAGTAACTATCACAGTGACAAGTGATTTAATGATGAGCACAAGAACTTTCTGTCAAAGGTTTTTAGAGCAAACCATTTAAAATACACATCGACTTCAAAATATTTCAGTGTCTTCTACTAAAAATTGAAAACTTATTTGATCCACTCTACATATGATATTCTTAATCACGGGGATAAACCCCCACATTTTACACTTAATTTTATGTGAAAAAAGGATAACGTATATGCCATGAAAAACTTGTATGCATTGCGTAAGTTAAATATATTGTTTCTCATATTGTTAACAGAGATGTTACCTTTTGACCTTCCTTTTGAGATTTTTTGGAACATTTGATGCTTCTGATAATAGTTTAATATTACTTCCTTCACATTGATTAAATACACTTCATACATCACTGAACAATGAGTAACATTCAAATAAGGCTGTCCATTGAACTGCCTGCAAAAATGATAAAGTAAAAAATTAATCTCCAAAGTAAAGTCAAGCCTGAAATTGAAATCTTTGATGCATACATTTCATAATTAGTTCATTCTGCTATATCTAAAATGCAAATACGGTGCTCTTAAAATAATTCAGATCTTCCTGCACAGAGCATTAATGAATTGTTCTAGCTTCTGCACCTCTGGCTTCAGAGGATTCTGGAGTCATTTGACTTTGTTGTAATTTTCTTTGTTAAGTTGATGAATTTTCCATTTTATAAGGTTACTTAAAATAGTCCTCCTTGTCTCTCGTGTTACCTTAACATTTGCTTCAGGCACGGGATCCACCTACATGGCAAGGGAAAAAAAAAATCACAGAATATGAGCAGGATCAAGTCATAAGGGTAGAGCTGGAGTCATTCCCCTGTTGCTCTGGCATCCCCTGCTTCCAACCATTTCTTAGTGGTCCAGCTGTTGTAGGTCTATTCTCTAAACTAGAACAGTGAAATTTTCCTGCCATGGGAGGTTTTTTTTATTATTATTATTTTGTTGGGTTTTATTTTTTATTTCCTCTGTGCATGGGATTTTTTTGTTTTGTATTTACTTGTTTTAGCTTGGGTCATTTTCCTCAAACAATTTACTTGGTGTCCACAGCAGCACTTGGGTGAGTTCCCACTTGATGTGATGTTATCGACTAGTTACAAGCTAAAACCTTGCAAGATACTGGGAACTGAAAGGTTAAGTCATAAACAGTATCCGTACTAAATTAATAAGCAGATAATAATATTCTTTGTGTGTTGCTTCTAAGACAATAAATCGTTACATTAAAGGGTGGCAAAACTGCAACTTTACTGATGAGCTGAAGAAAAATGTATCTCACATTTTAGCCCAAATGACGTGGCCTTCTTCACCGTAGAAAAAATAAGTTTTCTGAACAAAACATTAAAATTCAGCTTATGAATAAGGAAAGTCTGCATTTTGTAACATCTAAGCAAGACAAATAATTACTAACAGCAATTTTTAGTGCTTGTGGAACATCAACACTCCCATATATTCTGAGAAAAACCCATTCATATACTGATAAAAGCAGAAAACCAGAAAACTGATTTCTACTCAACTACGGTACAAATCATAGAATGGCCTGGTTGGAAGGGACCTTGAAGGTCATCTAGTTCCAAACCCTACCATGGACAGAGACACCTTTCAGTAGGCCAGGTTGTTCAGGGCTCCAGCCAACCTGGTCCTGAACATTTCCAGGGATGGGGCATCTCTAACTTCACTGGGCAACCAGTGCTGGTGCCTCACCACCCTCACAGTCAAGAATTTCTTCATAAGATCTAATCTAAATGTACCCTCTTTTAGTTTGAATCCATTCCCCCCTGTCCTGTCACTTCAAGCTCTTGTAAAAAGTCCCTCTTCCATCTTTCTTGTAGGGTCCCTTCAGCTACTGGAAGGCCACAATCAGATCACTCCAAAGCCTTCTGTTCTCCAGGCTGAATAATCCCAATTCTCTCAGCCTTTCCTCTTCCATCTNCTGGGTACCCCAGAGCTGGATGCAGTGTTTGAGGTGGGGTCTCACCAGAGCAGAGCAGAGGGGCAGAATCCCCTCCCTCAGCCTGCTGCCCACAGTGCTTTGGATGCAGCCCAGGATACATTTGGCTTTCTGGGCCCATGGCCAGGTCATGTCCAGCCTCTCATCCACCAGCACCTCCAGGGCCTTCCCAGCAGGGCTGCTCCCCATCTCTTCATCCCCCAGCCTCGATCGATGCCGGGGGTTGCCTTGACCGAGGTGCAGCACCAGGACTTGGTCTTGTTAAACCTCATGAGATTCCCATGGCTGACTTCTTGAGCTTGTCCTGGTCCCTCTGGATGGCATCCTGTCCTTCAGGAATGTCAACAGCACCACTCAGCTTGGTGTCATCTGCAAGTTTACTGTGTGCACTTGATCCCTCTGTCTGTGTCATTAATGCAGATATTAAATAACACTCGTCCCAAAACAGACCCTTGAGGGGCACCACTTGCCACTAATGTCCATTGGGACTCTGATGTGCTGCCTTATGTTACATGTCTCTTTCTTATTTATTCTGACTGTAAAACGAGCATTTATTTCACAGGTGTTCTTCTGCAAATTAAAAACACGGTGTTCAGGTAATGGTGGAAAGCTTTGCACAGCAGGCAGTATAAAAGTCACTTTCTTTTAAATATATGTGTAACTCCATAACATAAATAAGAGAGAAGGTAGGGATATCAACAGAGTAGAGACACAGCAAAAACTTAGGATGAAAATACTTCAGAGACGTGGATAAAACAGATACAGATTTCACAATGTGCACCTAGAATAATCCTGGCATGTTACTGTAGTGTCAGACTCAGTCTTCAGGTCTGAGGTTTAGGATGGAGACAGAGTAAAAAAGTCATAACCACATCTTAAAAGTTCAGAAAGCATTCTGGAGAATGTAAAGTTGGGATAAATGCTCAAAATTATCAGAGTGCCTTGAACAAGACTCTGATTTTTACACTATAATACAAGTTAATTTTTACCAAATATTATTTGTAAGTAGTCTGGAACTCCGTATTAGCAGCTGTGACCCATAAATTTTATTTAGCATAAGAAAGAAAGATATATAAAATACTTCAAGGTTAGATACATGCTGGTTACATATAATCATGGTATTCTACAGTGGCTATACTACACACAAAAACTGGATTTATCCTAATGAGGCCAGTCTTCCTACATGGCCCCTATTGTTACTGCAGTAATTCAGAGCCCAGTGGACAAAGCTTAACAGGAAGCCCATTTTTGCTGTTTGTGAATGAGCATCCATAAATTCAGCCTTTGGGAATCAAAGCCTTGTGGACACTGTGATGAGACTGGACTGCCTGTATTTGTAAAAAAGGAATTTTGCTTGTGCCTTTTGGAAACGACACATTGTGGACAAAAAGCAACGAGGCCAAGCTGGCATCACTGTTGGACCATTTGTAATTTCCAGAAGTTTTTTCAAGTTGTTATAGATCAAAACTAGAGAGAATGAAATAAGGTATGATTTGGAATTGGGAACTATCAGAAGACTGAGAAAGAAAAGCAAGGTTAAGTGTAAGGATGGGGAAGTTAAAGCAGGAGATGTTTCTTCAGAAAGTCAGAACCAAAATAAAAGTAAGAAGTGCTTTTGAGGGAGCAGGTTAAATTTGCACTGATCACAGGTTTTTGCTTTCTTCTTCTTGTGAATACTAGTTTGCTCCATCTCGTTCCCATCAGATGCATGTCGCTACGAATTCAAAAGCAAACTTTCAAATGCAGATAATTTAGTTTGAAAGAGCCACAGGCTTCCTAAATGCAACCAAATTTCTTTAGCCTTCTATACCCTCCATACTTCTACACATACTACTTTTGTGTGACTGTTTTTTTGGTAACACAGGAATACGACCTGACCTGAGAAATTAGAAGTATGCAAGCTAATGGGAATAAACTGGGAATAAATCAGAGGAGTGTAGGCACCATCCATCTTATTTGGAGTTACAGGATTTTTGTTTTGCATGGAATTGTTTGTTTTGGTGGGTTTTTGTGGGTTTTTTGGGGTTTGTTGTTTTTTCTTTTTTTGCCATTAAAAGATTAAATTGTGACCCTAAGTATCTGTGTGAGAAAAAGAAACATAAAAATATAATAGCCTTTCTTAGATAGTACATATTAGAAATTTAGAAGGAGCTCATATTGGAATAAGACTGTAATTCTTTCTATGTTCTTCTGTATTGCAAATTCTAAGCTATTTCCACAACAGTCACCTCAGGCCATTGCATCAAGGTAAGTCAAGGATTTTTTTTTTTTTCTCAGCAGCCACCCCAACTTTAATCTTTAACAATTTTAGAAATCATCCTTTGTTCAATGACATAATTCCCATAAATCTTTAACAAACCCTATTATTGCAAAATAAAAGCATTACTTCCGTTTCAGTATTTTTCCATGTAAGTTCATTGAAACTAATCTTCTCTAGTGTGAGACAGGAGTAGCCCAGCTTTTTCTGAAAACATTGGCATTCTTGTAACAGCAGAGGTGTGCAGAGGGCAATGGAAATCAGCTAAACAGGGACTGTAGAAAGCAGCTGCACTTACTGCGTGGAGCAAGAGATGGCGATATTTTCTTATATGTTAGGAGAGTTAGATACAGTATCTCAGTCTAACACAATTTTAAATCGTATATTGACAGTTATTGAAACCCAGCATAGAAATACTTTTTCAGAAGCTCAGTGCTTGTATCACTTACGGACAAATGTTAGTTTTAGGAGCAGATTACACTGCAAAAAAACCCCTCTTTTACATATCCAGAATTTAAATATGAAAACATCCTAAAGCCTTTCCCTGCTGAGGTCACAACCTGAGTTTAATTACTGCGCGGCCTTTCAGCCCAGGAGATGATATGATGTGAAAGAGTACCAGGGAAAAGATGCTCCCCAAGGACCATTGTTAACATGAGGGATTTTACCTGTTTAAAAAGACGCAGCACACAGGTCTGTGGGAGGGGAAGAGGCTAATTTAGCTGCTTGCTGAAAAAGACTCCATAAATTTCCCGTGCAGTGACTGCACTTGGCCTTTGCACGTGGGTGTGAGGGGGCTGCTCTCAGCCAAATGAAAGCTGTTGTGCCGAAGGCCAAGCCCTCGGAGTGTCCCCAGGAACCCACGGCAGGCTGGGAGGCCGTGCTGTCCTCCAGGATTCTCTGGTGTCTTGGCCAGTTTTCTCTAGAATCTTAACCCTTGGATTAAGAACTCACTGCAGAACACGTATTTCACCACTTTGCAAAAGATGTAGTTATGCCTTTTCTGTTTTATTTTTTTAAGCAATTCACGTGCCAAGTCAAAACATAAAGCGAATGCTTGCTTTTTAATACAGAAATACTCCTGGCAAGAAAATGTTGATGAAATTGATGATAGCACGGATTCCCAAAAGACAAGAATGAAGAATCATTTGAGGTTATGAACTGCTAAAAATCCTGAGACAACAATATCTTTATACTTTCTTTGGAATATTTTTCTATGTGGTTACCCTTCCTTTGTTTTTTCTGGTTTTCTTTTTAAATACAACTTTCCTACTCTATCTCCTTGTCCACAATTATACATTATACCTACTTTTCTAATTTAGTTCTCATAAGGAAGTTTGGGTAAAAAGTAGAAACTCTGAGGACTAATGTTTGTATATAACAATCAATATTCTAAGTCCACAGAAGATTTTATCAACCTGAAATTCAGCTGCTTATTCAGACCTCAAAGCTCCCTGCAAGATTTAAAAAAGAAGTGCGACCCAGTGGTTTGAGTTCAGAGAGCAGCACAACCCGGGCTCTGTTTTTGGGAGTGTGGGATTCTGACCTGGATGTTACATTAGTGGAAAAGTCACCAGACTGTAGCACCCACACTGGCTGTGCAAAGGGAATGACAATCTAAACTGTTGCTCTGGCTGCTGCTTTAAAGCCTCGGTGTTACGAACACAAACTCTTTCTAATATTGCTTAGAAAATTAATGTGACATTAAGGATGTCCTTTATTGTGTTTGGGAAAGAATTGGTTTTAATGCTTTAATAGGTCCTCAATATTCTTCTGTCATTTCCTTACTTTATTAGCCACTATTTCCTGCAAGGAATCTCACAAATGAATTTGAAGAAAGCTAATGTGCTGCTCTAATGACAGATTGCTTTCAGCACTGATCTCAAGGAACTTTCTTCCCTTCTTGCCAATGAATCATCGTCATTCAATAGTGGGCTGTTGGACAGATATGGGAAGTGCTCTTTGCTTTAAAGCTTTCCCAACATGAGGAATGATCTTAGGGCCACAGTACCATCAAATAAAAGTAGCATACTGCCACAGAGGGTCAGATTAGCATTATTATAATGAACCCAGACATTATGTCCTTCAAAAACAGAGAGAAAACATCAGCTTGTGTGCACCATTTGCCTTTAATCAGAGACACATTGAACATGCTCGAAATGCCAATAGTTTTATGGATTGCTGTGCAGTTTCATACTTTTTTCTCTACTTTTTTCCCCTCGAGAGATGAAATCCACAGCAGTAGCATGACAGAAGATACCTTAAATCAGTCAGTGAACCCATGAAGAGAGAAACTCCATCTTTCTGCAGTAACAACAGAAATTCAAAGTGGTTTTCATGAACACAGAAAGGTGTCTAACAGCAGCATTCCCTTTTCATCTCCTGTAAATCAAAACTAATCCACAATATTAAAGTGTTCTATGTCTAAGACTATATTTTCAAGTTCTATACATTTCTGATAAACTAACTTGTCATTATATCTCAGCTTGTTTAACCATTTTGCAAAAACTAAAATTGAAAGAAAACTCAACAGAGTTCACCTTTTTAATATTAATTAATTAACTAAAATAATCAAAGTGTTTTTACTTTCCTAAACCCCTCTTGATTCTTATCCTCTCAAAAGCAGAACCACACGCTCTTTCTTTTTTCTTCTGTAGGATTCAACATCCTTTTTTTTTTTTTTGTATCAAATCTTCTGTTTTCCAGAGACGATGCTCTATGGCTGTCACTACCAAAATACTGAATTTTGAGCTGGCCACAACTGTGTGTGTTGGATGAACTGTGTCACTGCAGAATTGCTGCTCCAGTTACACTGTGGAGACTGTTTGTGTTCAGCAAGGCAAGCTTCCATCATGTTATGGGATCAGAGAATCGTTTAGGCTGGAAAAGATCATCAAGTCCAGCTCCTATAATCACAGCTATTGTGGTGGCCTCTTTTTGAGAAACAGATTATGCTTACAGGTAATGTGAGTAAAAATGTGTGTTGAAAGAAATGCTGGAATGTATGAATAACATTGACAAAAATGTAAAAATGCTTTCCTGATCCCGACAGGCAGAAAAGGATGTAACTGGTATGTGAAAAGGTTATAAGGAGTAAGAACTAACTCGGTAAAAGTAGTCCTTCTCGTGTTAATATGGAAAACAATGTCACCTGCTCAAGCTGGTTTTGACACAGGGTGGGCACCAGCCTGCTGGTAAGAGGTGGGGAGTGATTGCTTTTGCATCATCCACTTTTGTGTTTGTTGGTTTTTTTGTTTTTTTTTTGTTTTGTTTTTTTTTTTCCCCTTAGTGGTGTCTTTATCCAGATCCATGAGGTTTTTCTCACTTTCACCCCTGTTGTTCTCTCCCCCACCCCACTGGGTGGGTCTGAGTCAGCAGCTGGGTGGGGACTTAACTGCTGGCTGGGTTCAACCTACTTCAGCATGTTTCAGAGGTAGTACAGCAAAAGAATAGAAGCCACTCCAACTTAAAAGCCCTTTAGACTCAGTAGATTTACTTCTGAATTTGACTTAGTGATTTTATTTTATTTTTTATTTATTTTACTTTAGTTTAGTTTTATTTTATGTTGCTTTGTTTTGCTTTATTATTTTAGTCCTAAAGCAGCAGGCTGCGTTTTGCAAAGTCCTAAATTCCATGTGATTACCTGTCCATATTTCATATAACAAGCTGCCAGGCAAGATGAAAGTGGTGTTCAAATGGCTTTTTTTTTTTTCCCTTGAGGGTCTGCAGTTATTTTGAAATGTGAACTATATAATTCTATATACTAGTATTTTCTTTAATTTCTGTCATTGCATGGCACTTACAGAATGCTTTCCATGGCAGAAGCAGATACTTCTACTGCAATATAAAATATCGTGCCTTTAAAAATAACAGCTGAGAATACCAAGAAAAAATAGCAAGGGGTTATGTTTGTTTGTTTTTGCTGTAGTGATATGATATGGTGCAGGGCAGTGATCACACAGATCTAACACAACAATACTGGGAACGGAGTTCATGACAAATATTTCCTTCCAGTCTGCAAAGATAGCCACTCCATGGTAATTGTGGAAACTCCAGACACTGAAAAACTGTGACCTTCTGGGGAGGCTCAGACAAGAAACTTTTTAGTCCAGGTTGTCTTTCCAAATTTGTTCATTCCACCAAAAAATGTATCTTCTTCCAATACTTTACCTTACAACATATTGACATTTTTAGACTTTCCTCTCATGAATGGAATTTTTTTACTGTAGGAAATAGCAGGAATGGTTATTAATTTGAGGATGACCTGGGAAAGTTTAGAGATATTCCAGAACTGAATTTCAGAAATTCCCGTGTCCACCATTAAAAGAGAAAATAAGTGCTCCTAACATGGTACAATTCAGTGTCCAGAGCAAAGACAGTAAATTCTCATCTTACACCCAGAGAACAGACTTTTATCTACATTGTTACCCTTCAAAGGGATGAAGAGAGAGAGAAGAGCATTTGTGTGGGACCATCCTCTGTTGCTGAAGGTAGTCCAAGAGAAGTGGACATGCTACCACACATTTTTGCCCCTGAGATTGTCCCGCAGAACCCAGAATGAGTTTCTACCTTAAAAAATGTGGCTGAACCAACGGGAGCTTCATTGGGAGCTGAACCAATGTGTCACTTTGTGCCACACGAATTTGTTGTTTGCCTCCTCAACAGTAGCCCTGGAAGTGTCTCAGGCTGTGAAAGAACAATAGTTCGGGGACAAGTGTGAAGGAGGAGCTAAAATCTGTGATGCTGCTGAAGGAGTGACTGTAGTGGACATCGCAGGTAAAAAAGACGATCTCAAAGTTTCAGTTAACCCTTCTCTGTGTGTGTGTGTATGGAATTGCATATAGATTGTTTTTCTTACAGCTACAGTATGTTGTTACGGAGCCAAAAGAAGATTCTTTCCAAATAAAAGCTTAAAACTGTCTGAAGATAGTTTTAAGAAACCCTTTGCCTTCATTTTTCACTTTGTTACAGAAAAAAAAAAAAACACTAACAGAAAAAAATATTAACATTGAATAAAAACACTGTTTATTTCTGTGTTTTAATAGGCTCTTTTTGGACCAGAATGAGTTGCACTATGTAAAAATATTGTTTTGAAGTGTTTGTGAAGAGTTGATGGGAATACACTTCCAAGGCCAGAATTCTACATCATCCAGAGCAATGATGTGCCTGATTTGAAAGCATAATTAATGTAACTGTATGTACAAATTATACTAGTTGCTGCCTAACTGACCATTACTTTTACAAATTTTTAATCTATGTACACAACTGCCATCATCACACAGGTTAATTGAATGCTATTGAAAATCAGATTTGGTGTAAAGGTTATATTAAATAAATACCAGACTCCTTAAAAATTATTAATTGATCAGTATTGAACGCAAGATGATATACATTTCAGAATAGGCTTCTGAAGAATTTTTATGATATTACTGTTAATCATTTTTATTGCTTACTTGATACATCTGTGAGTTTGTGAAGATTGATTGCTCCTAATGCCTTTAAAATAATTGGAAAAAGACTATTGGAATCATGAATCCATTTTATATGCTAGTCAACTGAAAGAGTAAGAAAAAAGAAATAAATATTTGACATCAGTTAAAAGATACAACAAATATAAAAATCCAGTTGAATTTCACGTTAAATTCAGTTATATTTTTAGATCATTAATTATTAGATGGGTGTCAATCCTGTAACTCAGGACCAGAAATGAAGTTTTTCCATCTTTGCTAAATACTTGACTGCCATGCACAAGAATAGTCCTTTTGGGGGCTCGTCTCTTTGTCCTCATTAGTTTTAAATGTAGAATGACCAGTTTTCAGAGAGAGTGATGATATTTCTGCCCAGCTGTGCTGCAGTTTGTATTATAACAGGCTCCCGAGAGTGGGACAACAACAAGCAAGCCCCCGTGACTTCTTCAGTGACTTTTAACAGTTAAATGTGAAAACAGGGGATGAAAACCACCTACCCTGTTTTTGGAACAAAAGGAGCGTGGCTGATTTCTCCTGTGCTCTTGTTCCTCTGCTGCCTGCTCATGAAAAGCCTGCTCAGACGCACACAGGTAGGGCCTGCCAGGTTACCTGGAGGCTGGAGACTCCCTCAGGACTGAAGAAAGCTGAAGGGCAAGTGCACGGATTGAAGCCTAATTATATGGACCTAAGAAAGAAAGCATCACCTTAAGAGGTACAAACCGTATTATGTCCAGGACCTGAAGAGTGAATCAGTGAAAAGGATATCAGTTTCTTGGTTTATGGGTGACTTCCTTGGTTTGCAGTGCTTTCCGTCCTCAATCCCGTTTTTATGCACCAAAACAAGTATCTTGCTGTTGTCGTCTGTGACTTTTGTTGAAGTGCTGTGACTGCTACACACCTGAATTCTTCCTGCACTTTGGAAAATCTCCACCCAAAGTTATATTTTAACCCTGTTTCTGCTTCATAGCGATTAGATCCACGCCTATCTCATTGATACTTCTTTTCCCTTTTCCTCGTTTCTCCTTCCAGTTCATAACCAGGGTTCATTCCTTGCTCTGTCCATCCCTAGGTAGCTGTTACCTTGTTGCAGCTGTGTTCTCACCCTCCGAAAATCAACACCGTTTACCTCGCTCGTCAAAACCGAGGAAGTTCAATAGCCGGCGATAATAAAGGGATGATTGCGTGGCAGTTATCACTCTGTGGGTGCAGCCAGGAACAGCAGGGATTCCTGACATATCATCCCTTCTTCAAAAACTGCCAATGTCACTTCTTTTTTTTTTGTGCTTTTGCTAGGAAAACTGAATCGATGGGCTGAGAATGTACACACTTCAGCTGGCTTTAATGAGTGGCACAAATGCTAGCACGCTGCTTGGAGAATTAATAGATGGGAGGGAAGTTAGGCAGATATATCTCTTGCGAAGCTATGATGTTGGAAAGAATTGTGAACCACTGCATCAAAAATAAATTCAAAAAAGAGAGAAAACTAGAAAAGGAAAGAAAAAAAAAAAGAGGAATAAAAACACTTGAAAACCTGGTGGGAAATATATCTCCTTTTAATTTTAGAACATTGAATGGTTTGTCTGGCACTGATGTGCTTTAGAAGATGAATGTAAACCCTATTTGGGATTACTTCAAACAAAACCAGCACTGCAATTTTCAAACTCTGAATTTAACATCCTGTGTGCTTTGAGTGTTATTCTGTGTGTTAATGACAGACTGATAGTACAGATAATAGAAGCATATGTGCAGTTTATTATTTCACCCTTTTGGTGGCAGAGAAGATGTTTTTGCTTGTGTTTCAAATGCAAATTTTCTCACTCCCCCGAAGAAGTTTTGAGACTCCTTAATATTGCACAGTATGAAATTATGAATTATAGATAATTCTAAAATTAATTTCTCAATTAGACACAAATTCCTGTATCGATGTTGTTTGCAATTTCAGATTATATTCTTTGTATTAGCATTAATAGTGTGAGACTTGGTAACTCGAAGGACTTCTTTGTGTATCTTGTTATAGCAGAAGGAATGTAAGATCAGGACTTGTTGACTTATCTGGGATTTTCTCCTAAAACATCCTACCCGAGCTACCTAAGTTATGGTTTAAGAATACAAATTCGAAAATTGACCAAATCCTGCGGTTTGTGTGCTAAAGAAAAGATCCAGAATTTTTCTTTTGACTGTATGTAATGCAAATTTGGATGATAATGATGGTTTCCTGTTTGAATCTACCCATTTGTGTAGCTGAATATTTCTTATTTTTCTTTTTGATATGCATAATGATAAAAAAAGCAGACTTAGGAAATTGATTCCCAATCTCTCCAATGTATTTTAAATCTTCTGTTTTATTGTTTGTGTGACATTATCACTACAAGAATTTTTAAAGTAAGAGTATTGTGGTTCAGTACAAAATATCAAAAAAGTAGCTCTTGTCAAACTACAGGGAAATTACACCTTTTAATCTGTTTCTGTGATGGTTTTAAATTTTTATTGACAAAAGAAAGCATAAAATGTTATGATAATTGTTTTTTTTTGCATTTGGACGTGCCATTCTGTGTCACACAGTTTTAACCATAACTTATCTCAGTTATAATGCTAAAAAAATTTGTAGATTTTAAAAGGTGCCATCTCCATACTGCAGGTAACTGACTGCTGTCACTGAAAGTAGTAGGTGATTAAATGTGTGTCTTTTAACCTCCCTGCTGTTAAAGCCAAGGTTTTAAAACAATGTTTACCTGGAATTATAATATCAGATGTTCTGTTAAAAAAAAAAATCAAGTGGGAATTACTGCACAGTATGTTTCCACCTTCAATGTGTTTAAGAGAATGGTAGGAGAGAAGTCTTAGTAGTTTGTTGTTAGTGTTAACACCCTGAATCCCCTGCGTTGTGTTTGAAGGAAGGGTGCTGTGTCCATCAGAAGTGAAGTTTGATCCCACTGAAACGCAAGGGATCTTCAAAACCTGGGGAACACCGAAATGAAAGGATTGGTGGCAGTATAGTTTTCTTACGCAGTAAGACAGACACAAACAGCCAGTACGGAGCTCAAACGCCCGGCAGAAGACGCGCTACCTAAGGCAGAGCCGCTCCGCCCTTCCACAGCACCTGACCCCGAGGAAATCCGCGACTTTGTGCCGGAACAGACCTATTCCCAAACGACATCACTGCTGCCTTGCTGAGAGTGCATGTGCTGGCTTTGGAAAGGCGCTGCTCAGATGTTGTCCCTCACAGGTGAGGCCTGCTAGCACTCGAACTTAAAAAAAAACTCCGAAGTGGTTAGTTGGGATAAGTTAGTAGTAGTTAGTGAGATAAGGAAAGGATTTACTGAGCTATAGCAGGTAGTTGTTACATGACACGCGCGCTCGAACACAGCTGTGTTACATCTTTTATAATACTAATTGACCAATCCTGAGATGTGTCTGCCCTTTAACTTTTGCTCTGGTCCACCCTCTGACTCACTCTCAGGAATTGGGTCTGGGGGCGTTTTGGGACTACTCCTTCATCATCTTCATCATCTTCAGAGCACAAAGGGTACAAAGTTACTTAGTCTTTGACCCTGTGTTGTTGTTCAGGCTCTAATCCAGCTGTTCCCAAACAATCCAGGCCTTGCTTTAACATGAGACTAAACATTTTCTACTGGCTTCAGGGGTAGGTTTGATATGGGGAGCATAGAATGGGGTAAAAGGGTTAGGAATGTGCTACAGGGTAAGGGAATAACGGTTGCTACTTTATAAAACTACGTCTACTACTTATAAAACTTATGAAGCTTACAAAAATTAGAAAACTACAAAAAAACTATTAGGGCTTAAGGCAACACAGGAGAAAATCAAAGCAGTTTGGGACGGGTGTGGCTGTGGACGGGGTGGGGGTCATTGGTGAGCTGTGTCTTGGTGGAAGGGAAGCAGAGGTAAAGGTAACATTCTCCAGTTTTCATTTTGTGGCTCTTCTTGCCTTTGTGCCATATATGGTATAACCAGAAGAACCAAAATGGGCAGACATTAGAGTGATTTGGGGGAGCTAAATGCACAGGTTCTCTTTATAACAGCAGTTTGGGTTCACGTATGTCAGAAAAAGATCTGATCACCTTTAAGCCCTTCAGACAGGCGAAGACCAAAATGGCTGAACGGTTTTATGGAGAGTACAAAAGGAAAGGTAACATTTTTTTCTTTCTTAAAGATCCTCACTGTTGTCTACTCTTCACCAGCTTCCTAGGGTGGTTTAATAATTTCTGGGGTTTTCTGCTCTTCCACAAAGTAATTTCTGATTCGTCAAAGATCATCTTCATCTAAAAAACTAAGATTCATGACCTAAACAAAATCCATTTTTGAGGCCCCTCAGTTGTTTCAGAAAACATTACTGAAGGCATACATCAAAAGGCAGTCTTGTGTTCTAGTCCTGATCTTTAAAAAAGTAAATATTTTTTCTACTATAAAGTTTTTTTCTACACAAAATTATAGTAATTTTTTTCTTTCTGTAATTAACCAAGTAACTATAAAACCCTAGTGAGGAAATGAGATTTTCACTATACTAGATAGAAACATGCACTTTTCTGGAATTTAAGTTGAATAGTTAAAATTAAATGGGTTTCAGTAAAAATCTCACAAGGGTTATTTACCCAAATTTTCTTCTGTAATTCTGTAAGATGTCAATGGGGCACCTCCTTTATCTTACAGCAGTAATGGGTCGGACTTAAGGATATTTGCATTCCCGTATACAGCTCAGTTTTAGTACAAAGGCTTTTTTTAAACATCCAGAGAGAAAGTAATTTTGCACATCTTACTGTTTTTTCACCATGGACCATTCAGCAATGTGACCTCCTACTGCTGTGGTATTACTAGTAATTCTGATTATTATTTTATTATAATTATTTGTTATAATTAGTAAATATTATTATAATTTTCTTCATGGACATCTTATTCTGTGATGTAACTATTATAACTCAACCTTTTTATTTCCACTTTGATCCATTAATATTTAATATATGAACAAACGAATGAAATAGCGTAGGTAGTTCAAAGTAAAGTAGTAAGATCAGAATAAATTCTTTATTATAGCATGTTAAAAATTTTGTCTTTTTTTCTCTGAAAATATAATAAAAGCAAAAATTAAAAGAGTGGAAAGAAAGTCACTGTTGTCCTTAATAACCCCAGCAGTTTAAACCTCATAGCTGATTCTTTGTGTACATCCTCAGAAAGCTGGCAGGGATCCGAGTTTCCTAAGGAAAGCTTCCTTTTGGCTGGTAGGTGTTTGCTGAGCATCCTCCCACCTGTCTACAGTAGAGGAAGGAAAGATGGGATCAGAACTGGCCTTGTGTAAATCTGTGGCCTGTGTTATGTGTCTGCCTCTGGGAATGGAAAAGCCGTGAGGAACGATTGCCTTTCCTCAGGGGAAAGTCTCAGTCTGTCTCATCTACCCTGTGCCCATTTTAATGCAATTTTTAGGAAGGTAATGTACCTGAGCCCTTTATTTTTCTGTCAGGTTGGATTGAAATTAGCCATCAGATGGGAAAGATGTTACGGGAAGGACCAAGAGACAGAGGAACAGAACTACTGCTCTTGCATAAGTCTTATTTCCGTGGGTAATGGGGCTGTTTTTCTCAGAGGTCCCATTTGTAAGAGTGAAAGCTTTAGGCAGTGGGTACGTGTTAATAAGGTGGTGTAATACCATCTTCACTGCCTGATGGAAGTGTGTAATACTAGAAAAGTAAACGTAATACAAGTATTTAAAATAGATTTTTTTTTTCACTTTAAAATATTTTTTTAATCGATGTTATTTCTGGAACTTCTGAGGACACTTTATTATTTTTTCACTCTTCGTCTTTTAAAAAGGTATTTTCCATAATAGCTCTGGTTATACAAACTGATTAGTACAAATCCATATGAATCTTTAATGCAATCATTGTATGAAATGGGAGCTATAGATGTACTGTATGTGTTTTATGACACATGTGGGGAAAAAAGCAAAGATATTTACTTAGAAAATAATGCTTTTTTGACTGATCTAAATGCCACAAAACTCAGGAGGAAGCTACAAGGTTGATGTCATTAAGCATTCTGCAATGCACAGTTTTGAGTGTAGTTAGGAATTTCTGTTGCAGGGTTTTATGAGGTGTAAATATTTTTGCAGTTCCAAATTTGTTCTCACAGTTTAGCACTTGGACACGTATCATTTTTACCTAGAAAAGCCTTTGTGCCGTATGAAGCTCTGCCTGCACAGACTTTTGGCAAAAGAGATCTCTTACGAGGCATTGGAAGAACAGTATTGTCTACTTTGAAGAAACAAACTATTAGAAGGCAAGTTAAATTACATATTTTCACAAATGGGACGTAATGTTTGAGCTTCGTAAAAACAAGAGTAGAATTCATTGCAGTCCTTATAAACACATAAACATAACTCAGGGCAACTGGAAGGCACTTAATAATGAAGTGTGGAAAAACCCAGGAGTTTAAAAATTAGAGTTAAATAAAACTGTGTTTATTACTGCATACCAGAACAGTCGTCATGCAATAGGTGCTCTCCTAGGATAGTATTAGAAAACACAGGCAACATGAAGAAAGTAAATTGGGGTTATTTTTGAGCAATTCCTTATCCAAAAATATATCTTTGAATAGTGGGAAAAGGCTTGTTAAACAAGCAGCTAAACACAGTATGGAAAGACAATGACATTGGCTGTGTTTGCTTTAACATCATAGATTATTTGTTCTTTTTACTTGTTCTGAAGAGACTGGTATCTCAGCATTTGCTAGAGCTTTATATTCCTGAATACTTCTTTTTAGTTTTGCCTTACAAACCACTTTTTTAGTATTTCAGGCTCAATAACCTGAAATACATTATTTCCACCCTAGGGAGGTAAATAAAAGCCTTTTAAACCAGTCACAGTGGCTCACACAAGGAGCCCTATCCAGTGGTAGTGAAAGCCCATGGCAGATGGACTAAAAAACTCAAGGAACAAATCAAACTTATTGCAAATACACAGAATTATTTCAATACACATTTTATACCCTAGAAGATTTCACACAGTATTTTTCATGTTATTCAAGAGCTTTTTCAAAGACTGATTTTTAAAGACCCCAATGAGATACCGATCAGGTGAATTCAACAGCTGCTATATCACATTGTGAAGGCCTTAACAACAGACTTGAATAGGTGATTTAGGTGTAAATATATTTTGGCTGAAGTCAGGAACTATGATCTTTTCAGAGATTAAAAAATAGTCACATGGACATGTGAATGAATATTCACATAAAGTAAAAACAGGCCTGGTGCTTTCAGTGCTAATAAATCCTTAGGGTGACTGTCAAAACATGAAAAGAGCAAGGAGCGAGGCTCTGTTTGCTTTAGAGGCATTCAGAATTTACAAACTGATCCTCATCCATATGGATAAGCAGTCAATGTTCCAGCACCTGGTCATGCAGAGGATATGTGATCAGATCTTGACATAGGATATGTGTAGTAGAACTGGAGAGGATCTTTTCCTTCTGCCTTTGGAAACATTTTCCTCAAAACTGTATTGAAATTACATGGATTATAAAAAAAACAAACAACAACTGGTGCTAATAACCTTAATACTATGTAGCTTGTTGACGTGTTATGCAGTTTGTTGATGGTGTTGACATCATGAAATAAGGCCCAACAGAAGATAACAAGAAATGCTTCAAGATCAGACTGGAGAGATTATCTAAGCATATGCTGTACAGCATAAACTGTGGACAATACATATTTTTATTCTGAACATGGAATGTACAGGAAAAACAGCAGTTCTTAAATTGAGCATTGAGGCAGAAATAGCTGTTTTCTCCAGTTTAATATGTGTAAAGATGTAACCATGAAATATAAATGAAAAGTAAAAGATCTTCATTATAAGTAAGCAGTATTTGGACCATCTGTTGGCCATAATCAGCTCCTGTATCAGCTGAGTCAAATATCACTCAGGAAGTCAGCCAAAGGCCATGTACCTTGGTTTTTATAAAGACACTACTGAAGTATTTAAAATGGGTTGCTTTTTTTTGTTTACCAAACCTAAAATCCTGAGAGAAATTTGTGATAGTTTCATGCTCTGAATTCTTTGCCACATTGACATGTTGCTCAGCGTTGCAATTCCAAAGGAATTTTTCATTATTGCTTAAACTGCCATCGCCCAAACAGAGATGTCTGTAGGATCAACCGGGGGCAAAAGAATTGTGCTTATCTGAATGCTTAGAATGCCAACCAAGGAACTTATGCCTCAGGAAAAATAATTGCAGAGGCAGGGGTGCTAAAAAAGCGATCTGACCGTCGAAAGATGTGCACTGTGTGACAGAGCACCTTACACATCTCAAAACCCGCTGCAAAAAAACATTGAGAGGCAAGGATTGATTTCTTTATTAGATTATTTCCACGGGTTCATATAGTGCTGTCAGGCTGTTGAGGATTTAACTAGAGTTTCTAACTGTGTTGTTTAGAAAGACCTACTCTAAAAATCGTTTTACGTATTATATTTATCATGTGTATTTAATTTTATATGTGTTTATCGTATCAATAATGAAGAAATGGTCAAAACTGATTTTCTCACTGATGTCTACTTATCTTGGGTTCATCTGGTATGTCTTTATTGTGTAGAACCTATCAGTGACCCAAAATGGAAAATCATGTCATTTCCAAGACAACAATGAAAAAAACAAACAAACCACTACAAACCACAAGAAATAACTTCAATATTATCGTGGTTTGTTGGTTGGCTCTGGTAGAGTTACCTTTTTCCACAGTAGCTGGTATAGGGCTGTGCTTTGGATTTGTGCTGGAAACAGTGTTGGTAAGCCAGGGGATTTTTCGTAACTGCTGAGCAGTGCTTACAGTAACAGTGCCTATAGCTCTATACTGAAAAAGAATCAAGAATAATGCACCATATTTATTAAACAACACATATGTAGACTTATTTTGCGATAAATGTAATAAAAATGTATTTTTTTGCTAAGACAAATCATGCAGTCCTGTTCCCTGGAATCCAGGGTAAAGTGAACCATAAGGACTATAAGGTAGAGGCTCTGAGGTCGAATCTGTTTAGATAGTATTGCCAAACTCTCTTGCCAATATACTTTTTTCAGGGTCATTCTGTCTGTATTTCTGTGTCTAACGCTATCTTGTTTCTTTCTTGGTCAGTTTTACAGCAGCCTTCAAGCTTTCTGTTCTCTCTCACCCTTTTATTAAGGTGTCTCCAGTAAAATTTCTCCTTTTGGCTGAAATTGTTCCTATTTGCAAAGATGTGCTTGTTAAGTGAGGGTTTTCTATCACTTATGACATCTAATTCTACAAAGGATTATAGTAAAGCTTTTTATATTTAGCTTAAATGGATGCCAGGGCTTGTGCCTTTCCATCTTGCTTCAGGGGGTTTTAAGTCAAGCTATAATAGTGGATTCCTATTAATTTTCATTCTTGTAAAACATCTTATTTTATATATTTCGTTAAATATATTATACTGGAAGTTAAAGGAGGCCCTTGAGTAGCAAAATCTGACTTTAAATAGATAGAAAATTTTAAAATGTTGGGTTATTTTATATTGAGGGCAAGATTGATCCACATGATCCATAAAATAAGACTTTGAGAAATTGAAGTTACCTGCCACCAGTAAATAAAAAACCCCAAACCAGTTGCAAGTCTTTTTCCATCTGGTAGATGACATCTGGTTACAGTTCTCAAGTGCTGGTGAGTTGTGCTAGAAAGTAAGTCTGACCTGGCTGGCCGAGCCTGCGAGATAAATCTGTCCTGGGCCAGCAGAATGTGCTGTGACCGATGAAGTGGAACAAGAACAAGCATTTGTAGCTCTGGGCCTCCCTTGTAAATCGAGGCAATTCAGAAGTTTGTCATCTTTTCTGGTATTTTCACCACCTCTGCCTTTTACATTGCTGTGTTGGTGGACTCCTTACATTTATTTCTTCTGAGCATTTTTGAGGGCAAATCCTCGCCCCTCTCTTTGTGGTGTGAGCGTTTCAAAATATCACAAAAGTGCAGCAGCAAAGGTCAATTGCTGGTGTATGCATCTGAATGAAGTATCATCTTTGATGCTGCCTGAGTTATTACTGCATTTAATGCAGAGATCCCATCAGGGTCACCCACATTGTCAAGAGTCACATATGGCTGGCCTGGAAATCACTGCTGTGCTCTGCTCTGTCATTATACACCAGGATTATTTTTTTTAATTTATAGTACTTAAGAGACCCTAAGTTAAGACTTTATTTTAAGTTGCTACAGCGGGACATGCAATGATTAACTCCATGTGTTCTTTATTTTTTCTGCTAGATAACTGCACCTTCCAGCCAGAGTGCAACAACTTGCTGAAGCTCCTTGTGCACCGGAGAGTGAAGTGCACAAGCCCTGGGATGAGACAGAGGTTCTGTTTGTTTGTTCAGGAAAACTGTTTATAAGCAGAGAAGGTAATTAATCTGATGTATCCCACAAAAATTGAACAAGTTGCCAACTCTTGCCAGATGACCAATGCCTATTATTGAGAAGGAATGGATGTAACTGTGCACCACGGGTAAAACCCAAACCCTGTTGAAGGCAGGACTTCAGCTAAATTTAAAATATCAGTGAGACAAATACACTGCTGTATAACACTCTTTTCTTTTAACAAACTCATTTTTTAATGACAATTTGGCTTAAGTCAATGAACTCCCTTGTTTTAATTCTATTTTTTTTTGTTCTCCTTTAATGCTTATTTCTGAGATTATTGACATTTGCATGATAAAATATCCTTTCTGCAAGCAATTTATCAGTTTGGCTGCTGGTTTATAAACTCCTAAATTTATGTTGTCTTCAACTGGATTGAACATCTGATAAGACTGAGATTATAGATGAGAAAAGCTGCTCACTCTATGATTCTTTAGCTTTTAAAAGGCAACACCATCATTCATCAATTTGGATATTCTTCAAGTAATCTGACTTAGTGGAGAAATAAGGAGAAGCTGAGTGGGAGGAAAGGATGCGTGCTCACCCTTTGAAACAAAAAACAAACAGTGTAGGAATTAAATAGTAAGGGACACAGAAATTACAAGAGATCTCATTGACGTCTTTTTCTCCAATAAAATGAACTCTATTCCGTTCAGCCAACATGCCTGTGGTAATTGGCATCACTGCTCATATTTCAAAGGAGAGCTATGAATGAGATTTACCAGAAAAGAATAGTGAATTAAATGACTGCATGTGAGGAGCACGGACAGACTTTCCCCCTCATTTATTCAAGATTGAACGTAATAACCAAGGAAAACTGATATAACTAACCACTTCTGACTTCTGTAAATTGATATGGGATGGAGCTGTCATCTCCTAATCAGATTAAGTCCTTTCTTTAGGCCATTTTTAATCTGAGTTCTACCATGTGATTTTACTTTAGGGGAAAATAAACTGCTTGGTGTTCAGCTACTGAACATTATTGATTTAATAAGATGACCAAAAGATAATATTCCACTGGTAGCCAAACATTTTAGTTGTAATGTGTATACTGTGAATGCCTTTTCACTTGTCTTTTAAAGTATTTTGGATACTGCAAGTAACATGGGAGCAAATCAACTAGATTGCCTTAAACCGATATTTAATACTGTAATGTTTGTTCTTTTGAATTCCTGTGATACAAGAAACTTTTAACGTAGTCACTGATATAAAAAGACACACACATAGACAGAGAGGTAATTTTTATTAGGAGCCTGGCAAGGCAGCCTCTGATTGCATATGCAGCTGAAAGAACACTGGGAAAGGCAGGGAGGGCAGCAGCAGCACTTACAAACAATTAAGAAAATAGACCAACCTTTTCTGTGGTCAGAAACTTCACAGCGTTCCACATTGTGCTCCACATTGTGCTTCAGGCCCAATTTTAAAACTTTCATCCATCCGAAATTATCAGTGAGAGTTCTCAATTATCATTTGTGCTACAATGAGTTCATTTGCATTCCTGATGCGTTACAGATGTCTGCATTTTTCCGGGTTTACTGCTTCATCCTTCAGCTGCAGGCTTACAGTTTTATATCTCCTTGGGTTTTCAACCCCTATAGCTCATGGTATTACAATCCCCCTTATGCTAACTTAAATCTACCTAATATCCCAATAATGCTTGAATTCTAAAACCTGATTATCCCTTCCACTTCTGCAAGGGATGAAATGATGATCCTCTTTTGAGAGGTGATGAAGGAGCAATAATCCTAGCTTTTTTAGGATTCCACTGGAGCTCTGTGCAGTCAAAAGTCCCCAAGATTTGGGGGGGAGGAGGGGGTGAAAAAAATAGAACAAAACCTGTGGAAGTGAGCTCATGCAGTGTAAACTGTTTGAACAGCAAGTTATTTGCTGCGTGGATCCTACGGTGCTTCTGTTGTAGCTGTTCTGTGGGAATGATTAGTCTTTGGGAATGGTGTGAGCGATGGCTTAGGAAAGAGATGCTCCACTGAGTTGTTAGGGTACGGCCAAAACCAGTGAGTGCCTTCCCTCCTACACTGGGACTACTTTCCAGTGATATTTGGGACCAAGAGCTGTGTCTCCTTTCCCTTCTTTTTCAAGCATCTTGCATGTGAGGATAAAGAAACCTAGAAATTCCAAAAGCCAGTCTTACCTGGTTTTGTAATCTTCTTTTCTACTGTGATTTATACCTCCTTATGTATCAGCTTTTTTCCTTTTGTGTGAAGCTGTCAAAAACCTGTTTAATAGTAAAATGACCAATAGACACACTACCAGTCTGAAATGCTGATTTGTTTCTGTAAATCCTATAGCAGCTTTTAGTCTGCAATCTGTAGGCTGAAGCCAGATAGTTTATATTAATATATATACTTGATGTTTTCTTTCATCTTGTTATATTTTTAGTTATAGTTCTGCAGGTTTTTGGACAGAATACAAACTAAGTTCATATAATAAATGTAACTGTTTATACCTTTCTGTTTATGTACTAATTTTAATTGCTATTCCAGCATCCAAAAGCAGCAAGATCCAGCTGCCACAGCTACTGTTCTCCCTCCTCCAGAGAAATGTAACAGCCAGGTATTTTACACACAGTCTAGAAAAGGTATGTGCTACTCTTTTTTTTTTAATTAGAAACTATTTATTCTGTCACTGGGGGTCATCTGTAGTAGCTTTCTACAGTTCATTTCTATACCTTCTTACTTCAAATTTATACAGAATTTATCCCTACAAGGATTCAGAAACTGTAATTTAACGTATTTCAATCTTACACTGGGACAAACACAATAGCACTGATAATCAAAGATTTTTATTTCACTTTATTAAAAATATGTTTCCATTCTATAAAAGCAACAGATGCTTTTAAACAGGTACATGCATGATAACATCCATTCATTCCTTCAACAGGCTCAAGTGAATCTAAAAGTAATTTCAGTGACACTCTTTTGGAATTAAATTAATTGAGCCCATGTCCTTTGACATCTAATCTGTGGCTGTAACTTCAAGGGGCTGATGTCACTTGTAATATTTTTATTTTTATGCAGGGTAGGCTGCTTTCTCTTCAGTAGAAAGTAAGCAATAAAACTGTCAAAACAAATACAATACAAGAGCCAAAGAAGTTCTCCAAATCAGTGAGTAAAGCAATCAGGTATCTAGTTTTTCAGAAACTTAAAATGCATAGAAAATTTGCTTTAAATGCTCTAGTTCATTTAAAAATATGCAAATAAGAAGTCATATTGAGTTAGGATTAATACTCAAAAACTGACTGTTACCAGTTCTTTGCTCCTCCCTCATTTTCCCCTCTCATCTGCAAGTAAATTGCAGGCCTGTTGACTGAGCCTCATTTTGCCAGAATGCTCACTGACCAACCTCATCTGCTTTCTTTCTCCGGACAGATTTTTCCATAAAGCTGTTTCCCAGTGTGGGTGAACTAAACTAACATTTGGAGTGTAAATGAAATCCCCGGATTCTCCCTCGCTCCCCAGGACACGAGCAGTGGTAATTCCTCCAGAATGGCATCCCTCATTTCTAAATCTCTCATTTCTGAAGTTATAAAAATCATCCCAGCTGTATGGAATAATTCTTCCCTTTCCCATAGTATGGTATGGAAGAAATCACAGCTTTCAAGGAAATTTCCCTTGGTTCTGCCCATTGAGTTCCTCCAGTTTCATTACATTTCCTATTAATACTCCAAAACAAACAATAAAAAGTGTAGAAATGTTTGTTGTTCTACAATAACCCCCTGGTTAAGAGAAATGTAACAGCCTACAATTCTAATATATCAACTACACAGAAAAACAAGTGTTATCACAGTTCAAGATTTTACCAAAAAGGTGTCTTAAGTTAGGCCTGAATGATGAGATTTCTACAATGAAATAAATTTCATTTTAGGTTTATTTTCATGTTATATATATGACATATAATATGAACCATATTATGTTCATATATAGGTTTGTCTTCGCTCTTAAAGGAAAACTTGTCGAGTTAGTTACATAATTTTTTCCCTCAAAAATGCTTCAATTTCTAGGGGAAGAAATATTCCCTGTGGTTAAAGCTTATAAGGACTTTTTGGTTAAACCTTGACTTGTGGAGCTGTCATGTGCCACAACTTTTTAACAAACCCAGTAATTTCTGAAAGGCTTGCGAAAAAATTGAATCTGCTATTTGAAAGCCACAGATCCGATCCCAGTATTTTTAGATGAGTGAGAAACCATGTTGTTATTAAACTTGAAAGGTACCAACATCTCTGAGCTTGACAGCATCCCACGGAAGATATATTTCCTGCTGCTACAGAAACATTAAGGTGATCCAAAGGTAAATCAGCAGTGACAGGTCAGTGACCATAGTGCACACTCAGCATCCTCAGGAGAGCTGTGTTTGTCTGCATATCTCATGCTTTTCTTGTCTAAAGAGTTTTCTTATCCATAATTAACGGGAGGATTTGAGAACCATAAAGCATTTATTTGCAAGGTGTTTTCAAGCAAAATAAAGAATAGCTCATGCTGTGACTGCCTCCCTTTCTGTGGTTGGACTACAGGTTTGTGCAGAGTGGTACATAAATTGAAGTCTCTGACACTTTAATGTTGCTGTAGCAGCTTCAAATCAATTATAGAAGAAGCTGAGATACACACTGCAAGATTGCAAAATATGCAAATCCAGCTCAGGAGATTGTTGTTTCTCTTATCTCTATAGAATTTATATGCTTATACTTCTACTGACAGAATAACTTCATATTTATACATATAAATATATATTATACATTATGGATGGCCTTATGCCATGGCCTTCTTTCTTTGGATTGTTTTATAGAGAATATGAGATTACTTACATAGGAACAGAGGCTGTTTAGTTTCCTTAATAGATTATGAGTATTTGGGGATGGTTTTCTAATAATAAAATTTTGAAGTATGCTGAAAGAAGGTAAGAAAACAATGTTGTTGCAAACTGCTGATTTTTAATTTTAACAACATCTAATTTAAATTTTTTTAAAAAACCAGTATTAGGACACAGCTATGATTGTTGTAATTTTCTATTAATGCCAAAACTCCTGGTTTACTTGTAACTTTTATTAGCAGTGCCCATGTCTGCTTGAAGAAGGTAAGCAGGAGGTGTGGCTGCTGCTTTGTGACAGATTGCTCAATATGTCATTAGCCAAGCAATCAGGAGCTTTCTGAGTCTCTGCATAAAGTCTGCAGGAATTTTACCAAGCTTTGTATCAGGTTGGGAACAATATTTCTGAGAAAAGTTTGGACAGTAGCAGAAGTGGTGTGGTTATCACATATCTAACAGCTGTGGCACTGTCCACAACGCGGAAAGTGATGGCAACATGAAAAACGTTCCTCAAGGACTTGGTTCTCTTAAAATTGTTAAAAAGGACCTTCTCCGTAACCACCATGCAAGTTCAAACTTGAGGAGAATGGATTTGCTCAGTGCTGAGTGCTTTATCTAGCAAAGTTATGTATCTACTGTGCACCACAGTGAAGGCAAGCTCACAGCCTCGGCTAAACTGAAGCCTAAGCCGCTATTACCAGCACCTGAGCAAGGGAAAAGAACATGGCAGAAAGAAAGGCATCTATAATGGACAGGTTTACACCCAGGAAAAAAAAGAAGACACTGAAATCAGTACTGTTAGGTAGCTGTAGGGGAAAAAAAAAAAGAAAAAGAAAAAAAACAACAAAAGAGGTTGATGTATAGTTTACAGAACAGATCTTTGGAGAAATACTTGGCTGTCCTCAGAACTGCTCATGATTCTACAAGATTTCCTCAGAAAATATCTTGCATTGAGGGACATGTAAGTCTTTAACCATCCTTTTTCGCTGTTGGTGAGCAGGCACCTGTACATTACACAGGATGAAAAGGTTATCACAACAGAAGAAAAACCAGTAAGCAATGTGAGTGCCACACAAATGCAGAAACCCTTGCAATTTCTGAGGAAATATTCTGTCTTTTCTAGCTGAAACCAATCATCATGCTCAGGGTTAAAGCATGATGCAACAGAGCCATTATGAACATTTTTAGCCAAATTGAAATGCCAGTTGTTTGCATGGGGTTCTGCTTAAAATTAAGGAAATCTTGAAGTCTTGAAGAATAAAAAACTAATCTTAGCTGCTTATGTGATTTTTCAGTACTATGATGGTTAAGCAGTGCAGAGTTGTTAATGTTGTTAGCAGTTGCCCCAAGACAGATTGCTGACTATGTGAGGCTTGATAATTCAGTTAGAAACTCACCTTATCACAATGAGATTCTGCCTGTCAGTGGTAGACTATTATATTAACAACTCAGTCCCCACTGGACATTTCCAGACACTTGGAAAGGTACATTTTTATGGAGCAGGATCCTCCTCATTATTGTATTGTCTTGTGAAAGTAGCTTCCCAGTAGCAACTACCTTTTCTACCAGAATACAATAGATACAAATCAGTGTGAAGGACTCCCAGTACACTGCGCTTTTGGGGGAGAAAGTCCATGGTAGGAATCTTTCCAAAGCACTGTCTGAGTTTCCCCTGATGTCAGGAGCATGACTGTGGTCATTCCACGCAGCTGTTCCTGAAGTAGTCTAAGGAAATGGTTCTGATGATTGGAGAGGATGGTAGGTATGCTAGAAGATTGCTGAGGCAGAGCCGTGCAGGCACTGGGGCCTGTGAACGTAGGGCACAAGTGAAGCCAGACAGAGCTCAATCCACATTTTCACCAGCTGCAAGGCTATTGCAGAAGAATCCAGGGCAGATGTTACCTTTGATAAAGCAGTTCTTGCAGTGACAGGAGCTCTTCAGGTCGTGTTCTCTCCCTCCTCCTCTTACTTCTTGGAGTCTCCAAATCCTTGTGTTACAGGCCTGAGATGACATGGGGTGTATTCTAAGGAGGGTGAGGTTTGGATACGTCCTAGTGACGTACTGTGAATGAGAGAAAAAGCTAAAACATGTATGCACCAACTGTGGCAATGAATATGTGAACTAATTACCTTTAAAAATTCTTGTTATTTGTAACATTCCTTTCCAAGGGACATGGCTCTAGAAAATCAGCAAAAAGGCTATGTGTTTTCATCCGAAGAGTACTATTAGTATTGGAGCACAATTACTTTGAGAGTCACATTTAATTAGAATTCCAAACCCTACCAATGTATTCTTTTGTAAAGGAAACATTGATTCCAAGGTACATTCTATTTTCAAAAGTCAGCAAGAAAAAAAGAAAACTTGACATTATTCCCTTTATGGATTAATTTTACTCTTATTCATTATTATTAGATCATGAAAAAAAGAGTAGAGACACTACATTAGGTGACTTTAAAGGACCTAAAATACATCAGTAGCTTCTTCTTCAAAGTTGAGATTGAAAAAGTTACCCTGATCATACCCATAAGAAAAAATTGTTATAACACTAAAAAGTTACCAGTTAGAATTTTTACTTGTCTTTCTTCCTTTGATGTAAAAAAAAAAAAAAAGAAATCTTTCGAGAGATGAATATAGACTTAAAAACAGCAAAATTACTTGAAAAATATAGTGGAAGACTTAACCTTTTGACTTCTGCCGAATGTCTCAAAACCTACTCAAAATGTTCAAGGTGATTCAGTGAAATGAGTTCAAAGCAGCAGCGTCTTATCTGCCGCTAAGAGTTGAAACAGCCCTTTTATCGGAAAAGCTTTCTCTGTGCATTTCCATATTCCTCCTCTTTCATTCCGTAACATTCCATTCTTTCTCCTAAACTCCCTTATTTCTCCCATCTTTCCCACCTTTCAGTGTTGCAATTCCCGATGGCCCTGGTAGATCACTTGTTTCATTCCGAGCTGAGTCAATCCTTCCTCAGCTGCAGGTCCCCGCACCAAAGAGAGAAACTCTGCTTGTAGAATTCCTGCGTCAGCAGAGCCTGCTTTTAGAGTCTTGGAAATTACGCAGGCAAATATGAAAAAGATGAAAGCAAATCCCTGTCAGCACCCCACACAAAAATGGGCTGGGTTTATACCAGTTGTGGCTGCTGATGTGCATATTAAATATCGAAACTGAAAATGCGATATTGAGAAATTCTTTGAAGATTTTTGGAAGTGATTTTTGATTAGGCATTTGACATTTGAAAAAAAAAATGCAAGCAGCTCTATCGGATATTAGACTTTACAGTTGCATAAAAGTAGTAAACATATTTAGGCCATCACAATTAGAAGTGGTAATATAAAAATCAGCTCAAACCCTCAAATAATGTTATAGAGGGAAATAAAACTGTCATCTGTTTTCATTCTAGTTATTAAAATCTCACAGTTAATAAACTGAGAGTAGTGTTTTGTGGTGATGTTTCAGCTAAAATTGGAACTCTCTGGTGTAAGTTACTACCTACTTGGGGTTTTTTTTGCTTTTAGGAAAAAAAAAATCCCGCTTTCTGAAGTTTACAGTACATACAGGGCATAAGGGCTTTTTACACTGAAACAGTGGCTGAAATATGCTGAGAAGTAGAGCTCAAAGAAGGAATTCTATACTCTGGTCTACATAACTACTGAATTTATGAACATTTAGTGAGGAAACCACAGGTTAACAAAGAGGTTATTTAACAATAATGAAATACTGACAATGATGCTGCTGATATTTCTTATAGACTCAGCTACAGCTGCATTGAATCAGTTATCAAAAGCTCTAAAATATACAAGTAGATTCAGATATAATTGCTTAAGTTACCATTAATACAGCTTTCATTTTAAGGTGCTTCAAGCTGGTCACCTCCACATAAAAGCTTTCCAGCATATAATCAATCCCCTCTGGCCTTCGCTTGGATGTACAGAATAGACTTCAACTGTCAGCAAAATGATGAAATAAAAATACCTGAGGGAAAAATATTTTGGAGGATACAGAAAAATGAAAATCAAGGCTTCTCATGAGAGAAGAATGAACCAGCTTCGTGGTTCAGGTGAATCCAGAGCTGTTCTTTATTCCCCCTCATCTGTGGAACACGTCACGTAACCCCCTTCCAGACATGCTACGTCGGTAACATCTGCAGAGAACTTGGGCATCCCTGGATAAACAGCCACAGTTCTTTGCCGTGCACTGACTGCAAAGAGTTTCCAATTAGAATTACAGCTCATCAAGGCAGTGCCAGCAGGCTTCTGAGTGGTTAAGCCTCCAATTTTAATTGAACTGCCTTTAGCTGGTGATAAAATCTGTCTTTTTAAACAGGCGAACTGCATAGTTCCCCTAGCAAGTTAAATTCAAGTTGAGTTTGCATTCAGGATAATTACATGGAGTTGGATCTAATTGATTTAGTTGAAATGTGTATTTTGTTTTAGGAAGTGCTACAAAATGTACTTCTGTTTTTTTCCATTTCCTTTTTCTCTCCTCCTCTATTTATTTTTTAATTTTTTTTTGCCATTGTGTTGTTCTTTTCAGAATAATTAATAAGTAAGGACTAAGACATGAAAAGAGCTTTCGGGTTGAAAATCGAAGTTCTTCAGATTTTCCATACATATGGAAAATTAGTTTAAAGACTAAACTTAATTCACATTATCCACTTTGTACTGCCAAAACCATTCAGCACTGTGTGAAATTTAGAGAAATATATTGCAGTAATTTACACGACAGTAATACCAGTGATCACTGGAGTTTTCCCAGCTAAAACAAGTCCTCTCCAAGAACATCATGACAAGCTTTAAGGGTATGAAATAATTTCACTTAATACACAGTCATGTATAAATAGAAGTATAAGATAATTGGGGGGGAGGGGACGTGAAAATGGAATGTGGGCATTCTTCAAATCTCACCATATGAATGAAATTATAAGTATTAATGCAATAACATTCTTAATTACAGAGACAGAATAAGGATACCTTTTAACTGTTACAGGTTCCTTTTAATATTCACGTGGTGTGATTTGGCCAATATGGAAATGGCCACACCTGTGTGTTGGGTGGTTAAGCGTGAAGGACCCAGCCTGCCCCTGACCAGCAAAACGGGTAAACACAACTGTTACTCTGAGTGTGCTCCACTAATATCCTCATTTACGTCATTTATCTGCATAAAGACCAACAAAGTATGTTTTGCTTTCCATCTGCATCGCTGTGCAGGCGTCTCTGACAGCAAAATCACCTGCCTGCTCCATCCTGGCTCACTTGTCCAAGGGGTGCCATTTAGCTGGAAGGCCTAATTTACTGCTGATCCAACACATGGACGTGTCGTTATTTTTCAGTGACGGTGAGAAAGCAATTATTGATCTTCAGCTGCTAAAGCAACAGTCAGAGTGAAAAAAGGATTTTTGAGACCTTCATCAACAAAGGCTAACAAATGAAGCAAAAATTATTCTCTAGCAGGTCCGTTATTAAAAACATTTTAAAAATCAGATTTGTCTACCACAACAATCAGCAGTTGGAAGTATGACTAATTATCCATCTTCCAGCAGGGTATTGTAATCTTTTCAGGACAGAGGTGTTCAGGGAAGGTACCCAGGCATCGCTGCGAGTACTCATGCCCAGAATACTGCACGTGTCTATCTTCTTGGAACCACAGTATCCTTTCCAAGTTTACACTGTAGGTCATATCAGATCTTCCACTCGGGATTATCCCTCCATAAGGATGGTCAATCTGCTTTTGCAACCCCTTTTGTGCTGCTGGAGGAAGCCGAGAGTTGTGTTGTCCGTTGTAAAGAGTAAGAAACGAGCGCAGCAAAACACATTGCAAAGTTGGAAAGCAACACAATCAATTATTAAAAAGCTTTTTCTTGACTGTTTCCCTCACTTTCTTTTACGTTTGCCTTTTCTTTCGCTAGCAGTCAAGCTAGATGTTAATGGAAAACCCATTAAAAAAAGCTACTAGCCTATGAAATAAAAAATGAATGCAGTCCAGTGGAAAAGGAAGACTTACCAATGAATTTCCAGGGAAAACTTCTTATCTGACACTTAGCAAGAAAGGAATGCAATTTTATTACTTGGCCAGATAGTTCAGATTTCTGTTCGCTCTTAGTAAAAACCTTTTTTATAACATTTATAAAACTTTATTACAGAGTTATGAGAATAATATTAGATTTCATAACTCACATGAGATCTGCAGGGACCAGCATCTGTAAGCTTTAAAATCATTATTAAACTTAATGCATCTATTCTGATAAAATGTGGTTTTCTTCTAATTTCTCTGAAAACTCTAACCATATTATTTCTTTCCTTGTACAGGTGAGATTGTCTTTGGCAATTACTTAAAAAGTTATTTGATTTTTTTTAAAAATCCTATAATTAGCTGATGTTATAAGTTAGTTGGAATTTACAGGTATATTCTTTTGAGAGACTTAAAAATTAAGGTAAATTACTGTTTAGTTGATGCCACCTAAAATTCCCTATGCAATAAGCATGGTTTAGGAAGCTAATTATTATTCTAGTAAACGTGTACAAAAAACTGCAAACAAGTATCTGCACAGTCTGTCTCAGTAAATAGTTGTGAACTGTATATTTTCTAAATTACAGGTACTTAATTAATTCTAGAGATGTCAAAATTAAATAGCATTAAGTGACAGGAACATTAGGAAGGAGGTATTCCCAGTACTGCAGGAGATGTGTCTGCCTGAGGTACAATTAACAGACGTTCCTCCAGAGGAATATTCAGAGTTTGGAGCCAGATCCAGACTCTCCAAACCAGCCCCTGGAGGATCCTGTTGGGATTTACTGTACATGCACCTGCAAGGAGATCAGCTGCACAAGTTAGATTTTTCAAGGATGTACCTAACCTAGGTGGTGCAAGTATCTCCTCACGAGGAATTTTTGGAGAGTCTTCTTGCAAATCCTGTCTCCCTTGTTTTGAAGGGAGTATAAAGATTTAAATTGTATATTCCGAAACGTATTGTCTTCTGGAAAGGGGAAGTCTTAGTATAGTTCTATATCTGAAAAGTGCATGAATGATATAATTTACCTGATATTAAAAAACCTTTACACGTTAAACACAGACTTCTTTGGAAAGTTAAAAACTTTTATATCATCATCTGTGTGATATCCAAAGTTGTTTTTAAATTAGAGATACTTGGCAAGATCTTCACCAGAGGTAAATTAGAAATATTCCAGTTAAGTCAACCGCAGTATGACTTTAAACCTTGTAATTGAAAACAAATCCGTTTCTTTTTTGGGTTGTTTTTCTGAAATTCTGTATTATACAGATGCCAGGATCCTTTAACCACATTACCCTGAAAATTCCCCTCTCTGCAGTTTGCCTCTGAGTTCTGTTAAGTCCGGCTGCACAAAACTGGTTATCCAGAGGGGACTATACAGATTTTTATCTCCAGAATCCATAGCTGAAATAACTCGTTCCTCTATTTTAACCAGAAATTTAATATTCAGAGTCATGGCTATGCTGGGCTTATCCATCACAGGTTTCCAGAGGCAATAACAAAAAAAACTCAACAAAACCAACCAATGAAACAAACAAACAAACGAACAAACAAACAAAAAAAAAAAAAAGAAAAAGAAAAAGGGAGTGCAGTTTTAAAAAGGAGAAATAAGGGAGAAAATTCTCTAACCTTTTTCCCTACTGTGTGAAAGTAAACACTGAAGGAGAACATATCCAAAGGTAAGACTAAGCACTAGAATTTGGAAAATCAAGACTCATGTTCCTCATAGTTGTGGATTTCTGGGTACACCTGCCTATACTTGGTTTCAGATCACAGCCTATTCCCAAGCTGCAGTTCAGCTGTCTTTATTTATTAATTGATTTTAGTAGAATTAGCTACTCTTGCATTTCCTTCCTTGATTATGAGTTTTCTCAAAATCATATATTTTCATGAGAAAACAGTTTTCAACATCTGACATGATATAACCTTACACTGAAGCCTGAAGTACTAGGACACACTTAGATTCCAAAATCCACTGCTGTGGGTAACATACATAGAGATCCAAACCACAACTGAAATGACATAATTGGTTATACACATTAGGAATAAAATTTTAATGCAGTTTAATGCAGTTTTTAACATAGCCTTGATAAAGTTTTTCCAAATACACAAAAGACTTGGCTGGAAGCTATTGTTCTTCAGCTTGTATTATTTAGGATGGTTTAAGGAGACATAACTCAATAGTCTCGACATGTGTTTGCATTTAAATAATTTTGATCTCATTATTCTAGATTTTCGTTAAAGTTTTCATGGTATATTCGGAAAAAAAATTAATCAAAAAGGAACAAATAAAAAATTCTTAAAAGTCACTTTGATTCTATCTTAGATCTCATTATTAAAAGTATTAAAGAGAAATCATTTTCTACAGGAAAAAAAAGCTAGATTTGATGCCCACAGTGTTCTATTACATAGATAGTAGCAAGTGGACAATGATAAGTCTCTGATCTTCGTATTATTACAAGATAATTGAAGTTGATGGGGTTATTCTAATGTAACTGAGGGGAGAGTGAGGCCCAGACTTCTGAAATGTCTATTTAAAAATCGTTACAGTAGTTTTAATAAGAGAATTTTCTGTAATGACACATAATTTTGATTATTCCAGAAGGCTGGGCCCCCTGACAGACAGGAGATTTACTGAAATTTCCCAGGCATCAAACTGGAAACATTATATAGACATGACAGAAGGAAATGTGGCTTCTCATTTTGGAAAACTGGTAGTCTCAAATTCATTTTAAAACGTGAATTAAAGGCAGTTACGACTGAGATTTGTACTCATTGCAGCATAGCTTCTTTTGGACATAAACATTTTTTCCAAGCTGATATAAAAGCACACCTCAGATTTCTCTACAGAAAATAGGAGTAACCAACAGATATCAAAGAACCTCCAAGTAAAAGTGTGTGTAACGTTTTACAGCGAGTTACTGTCTGCCCTGAGGTGTGGGCAGTGAAGACCGTGGTACGCTCATAGGGGCATTCAAGGGTATTCTCCATGTATTTTATTTACATCAGTCAACTAAAAGTTAATGAGAACGACTCCCCCAGAAAGAAAATGTAAGTATATGACTTGCTGTCACTGGAGTTAAACTACGAAGCTCCTTAAAAGCTTTCCTGAATCATAATCTTATAAATTTAATTTTCATGTGGTGTATTAATTGAGTAATATCATTGTTTAGTGTCTTTTTTCCCCAAATAACCATAAATAATAGTGCTTTTAGTGACAAAAGAGAACAAAATCTATACTTTGAAATTTTTTTTCACATAGTTAACTTTTCTTTATAGAAGTACCTGTATTTAAATCAGGAGAAGCAGGTGCTTTCTCCTATGAGCAAAGCTTTCAAGAATAAAACAATTACCAATAACGACATGATTTTTATATTGGGAAATAATTGTAATATCTTGATATGCATCATTTATGTATGTTTTCCATATGCCACCTAGAGTTACTGCAGGATCTATACACAGTAATTTCTAGCTTTATAAAAGACTAAGTGTGGTTGGTTTCTTTGGCAATAAAGTCAATTCTCTATTTATTATGTTTTGATTACATGGTTATTATCTTCAGTGACAAATTTAGCATGGTTGTTGCATGTATTTCTGTACTATTCTTGCTATATATGTACTCTTTACTATTTAAAGTTTCTGTTGCTTTTGAGATGCAGCTTTATAAAGCTTAGCTTATAAGGCTTTAGAAATTATTTGTATACAAATCTTAAATCAAATTATTTAAGCATTAGAAATGATTTGTATACAAATCTTATAATATTTGCAAAGTAAAGCTAGAAAGATGTGATAGACTGATGGAAAGTGATGGGGTCACAGACTCGACAGCCCAGTCACAACCACACTGGTAACATCAGCCTGAGCCTTGCCAGGGTATGTTCCAGCTTCAAGGTGTTTAGCAGGATCTCCACAGGATTTTTATTTGTGGTACTTGACTCCTTTGGATACATTAAGTTCATGCAAAATCTCAAATGTGGAGAAACAACGTGTGCCATAAGATGCCACGGCTGTTTCTCTTACTTAAATGATAAAAATGATTCATTTATCAAGTTCAAGCAGAAATCAAACCTTTCTTCAGAGTTCCAGCTACTCTGATTTAGTGTCTGATCCCATATCTCTTTAAAGAAATACAAGATCTTAACATATTGTCGTATTTAGTACATCTCTATGTAACATAGATTCTTACTGTTATTTGGCTCATTTTACTGCTTTAAAGCTGATATTGAAACTTGTTTCTGATAATAAATGTAGCTTTCTCTGCAGGAAGAAGAGCATGCTCTTGGTCCTGATTCTACCAGAAGCAGGTAATTTGTACCAATTCCTTCTAATATTTTTGCTACTTCTTTTGTAGTAGTGATGCCTGAATAAACAGAGATTATTTTCTTTTCTTTTCCATTGCAGTCTTCAGAGGTTCTGTCACTCAGCAACTTCCAGGAGTGGGCTCAGGAGGAAGACCCCAAAATATGAAAGGTTAAAAAATTCTTTTTTCTTTGAAAAAAAAAAAAGAAGGACTAGTAGGATCCAAGCTGGTTTTATATTGATCATATTACTTGTAGGATTTTTTATAGTATATTAAAAGCTACAACTTTTATTGGGAAGACAGCAAATGCACTATTACATTTCTGAAACACATATATCAAGGGGAAGTACAACACAATACAAGCATATTTTATGTACATATTCTAAAATATGTAGGGAAATAGTATTTGCTACTCTAATACTTCATTTTTCCAATAGCACACACTAAACACGAAGAATGCTTCGAGTCCCCAAGCCCAACGATGCGGCAGCAGTCTTTTTGTTCGGAGTCCTTAAAATACAGAATAATGATCATTATAGATTTTTGCCTTACCCTGACATCTAAAACTGAAATGGAAAATACATCAGAGTGGCCTATATAATGGTGGTAAAGAGAAAGTAGACTTTTAAAACCGAAAAGAGGGAACTGTTAGGAGCCAACACATATCTTTTGGTTTGGTTTGGGTTTTTTTTAATTGCTATGTGGTGAATATGGAAGCTGTGCCATGTATGACTCCATCCTGGCACAGGGCTGATGCAGCACTGAAAAAGCCCTTTGGACCTAATTAGTCATTTTTTTATTATTGTGACGGGGGCGTGTTCCAGCTGATACCACAGCCCAGGAGCGCTGAGTGCTGGAACTCATGGACCGTCCCGCTCTGCAGAGCAGCTCCTTGGACTGTGCTGGGCCGCCCGGCTGCGGGGGAGACCCGGCAATTCGGGGGATGACACGGCAGTTTCAGAGGATGACTCAGTAATTCCAGAGAGGCGGCGCCTCCCGGCCTTTCCCTTCCCCTGTGGAGAGGCGAGGAGGCGCGTTCCGTCGGCGGGGACGCCCCTCTGCCCTCACGGTGTGCTTGTTTCGAGCGCAGGGCAGCGCTGCCCCCTCAGCAGGGACGCGCCGCCCGGGGCGGGCCCGCCCCGCCGCCGCCAGGTGGCGCCTGAGCGCCGCCCCCGCCGGGCCCTGTGGGGGCCTTGGGGACTCGTTCGCTCTGGTTTCGAGGGCCCCGCCAAGATTTATCCCGGTTGTTCCCAAGCAGATAAATACACCTCGCCNTAGGGAAATAGTATTTGCTACTCTAATACTTCATTTTTCCAATAGCACACACAAAACACGAAGAATGCTTCGAGTCCCCAAGCCCAACGATGCGGCAGCAGTCTTTTTGTTCGGAGTCCTTAAAATACAGAATAATGATCATTATAGATTTTTGCCTTACCCTGACATCTAAAACTGAAATGGAAAATACATCAGAGTGGCCTATATAATGGTGGTAAAGAGAAAGTAGACTTTTAAAACCGAAAAGAGGGAACTGTTAGGAGCCAACACATATCTTTTGGTTTGGTTTGGGTTTTTTTTAATTGCTATGTGGTGAATATGGAAGCTGTGCCATGTATGACTCCATCCTGGCACAGGGCTGATGCAGCACTGAAAAAGCCCTTTGGACCTAATTAGTCATTTTTTTATTATTGTGACGGGGGCGTGTTCCAGCTGATACCACAGCCCAGGAGCGCTGAGTGCTGGAACTCATGGACCGTCCCGCTCTGCAGAGCAGCTCCTTGGACTGTGCTGGGCCGCCCGGCTGCGGGGGAGACCCGGCAATTCGGGGGATGACACGGCAGTTTCAGAGGATGACTCAGTAATTCCAGAGAGGCGGCGCCTCCCGGCCTTTCCCTTCCCCTGTGGAGAGGCGAGGAGGCGCGTTCCGTCGGCGGGGACGCCCCTCTGCCCTCACGGTGTGCTTGTTTCGAGCGCAGGGCAGCGCTGCCCCCTCAGCAGGGACGCGCCGCCCGGGGCGGGCCCGCCCCGCCGCCGCCAGGTGGCGCCTGAGCGCCGCCCCCGCCGGGCCCTGTGGGGGCCTTGGGGACTCGTTCGCTCTGGTTTCGAGGGCCCCGCCAAGATTTATCCCGGTTGTTCCCAAGCAGATAAATACACCTCGCCTGTTGTTTGTTTGTTTGTTTGCTTGCTTGCTTATTCTTTGGTCCAGCTAGCTGTTTGATTCCCTTGGGAGCTGAAGGAGTATTTCCATGGGCTGCGGAAGTGCAGCGAGCGCCATGGATCCGGGCAGGCTGGTTAAATAAAGGTTTTATGGTTTAACGTCTCCTGTGCTGAAATCTTCTTGGACGGAGAAAAATACATCATGTATATTAATATACGGTTGTGCTGAAGCTTCACCGACTCAGGTTTATTTCAAATGTGAGCCCATGAGCCCCTTTGCATACAGTGAAATACACGGGAATTACGTTTATTTCTCAGGTGTTGCTTTGGGAGCAGCAAGGCTGGAGGGCACGGGTGGACACCGGGGGTGGGTTGGCATATTGTTCTGGTTCC
>VXAY01001541.1:151362-199725 GCA_013399855.1 Oxyruncus cristatus | reverse complement strand
GCCGCCGCCGCCGCCGCCAGGTGGCGCCTGAGCGCCGCCCCCGCCGGGCCCTGTGGGGGCCTTGGGGACTCGTTCGCTCTGGTTTCGAGGGCCCCGCCAAGATTTATCCCGGTTGTTCCCAAGCAGATAAATACACCTCGCCTGTTGTTTGTTTGTTTGTTTGCTTGCTTGCTTATTCTTTGGTCCAGCTAGCTGTTTGATTCCCTTGGGAGCTGAAGGAGTATTTCCATGGGCTGCGGAAGTGCAGCGAGCGCCATGGATCCGGGCAGGCTGGTTAAATAAAGGTTTTATGGTTTAACGTCTCCTGTGCTGAAATCTTCTTGGACGGAGAAAAATACATCATGTATATTAATATACGGTTGTGCTGAAGCTTCACCGACTCAGGTTTATTTCAAATGTGATCCCATGAGCCCCTTTGCGTACAGTGAAATACACGGGAATTACGTTTATTTCTCAGGTGTTGCTTTGGGAGCAGCAAGGCTGGAGGGCACGGGTGGACACCGGGGGTGGGTTGGCATATTGTTCTGGTTCCGGCCCAGATCATCTTACATCATGGCCAGGGGAAAAGGGACTCCTTCACCTGGAAAAGAAAGGATGTTCCTCTCTGGTTGTGGGTGCAAGGTTTGTCCACCATTGTTTTTAATCCTCCAGGGCTTGGTGAGCATTTTGTGTATACAGTACCCTCTCTTTGTACACTTTTGTTATTAATATTGTTGCTGTTACTATTTGTTTTCTTATCCTGTGTCCAGTAAATTGTTCTTTTCTCAAGCAGTGATCTTTGCCTTTTGTGCTTCCATCTGGAGCAGTAGGGGAAGCAAGTGTTGGCGTGGTTTTGATGGGAGCACTAAACTGGGGAATACCATTCCTCAACCATGACACATCAAATATCACTGAAATACTACAGAAGAAGCAGCCTCCTTCCAAGTGACTATGCCTTTTAATGTGATGCCTTTCCTTTTTTTTTTTTTGGAAAAAAACCCCACCTGCTTTTGATGTGAACCTTCCCTTCCCTTAAAATGATGCATTTGGGGTAGGACATGGCTCTACCGCTGTCAGCAAACACAGAACAGATCTGTGCATTTGGGGCTGAAGGACTGATTACAAGGCAGGGAGCTCAGGCAGACATTCTCTATTTACGTGATATTCTGGCACTCCATTTTCTTAATGTGTTTTCTTTTTTCTCTGCCTGTTATAGGCAATTTATGTTCTGTGAGTGCTCTCCATTGAGTCAAGCATGATCTGGGTTTCTACTTACAATTTCTAGGGATGTGAACATACATGAATATATATGTGGCTAAATCATTTTGCATTGCTAAAGTTGACAGTAGGTATCATTCTCAAATTGCTCTTTATTCTGTGTGATGAGACCTTTCTTCTCTCTCTTTGCCTCTTGGGCACACCAAAGTTATTAACCGTGGGGAAATTGTATCACTGCCACGTGATTTCTTTAAAAATCATCCAGCCAAGGAAGTCACTCTTCTTATGGTAATAAGAAAAAAGTGCATCACCTGATGTTCTTTTCATAAGCCTAATTTAACTGCTTGAGGGGAGACAGTCTGATTTAAGAACAACTATTTTAATTAGCTTGGGCCATTAAATTGTTTGAATTTAGGCATTTTTCTTTTTAGGGGGAAGCTTCACTGGTAACGAGATAAATTTGAGATTGACCGTATGAATATACCTTGCATTTGTTTAAGCTTTGTGTTTCTCACGTGTGTAGTCAGTTTTCATGTACATAAACTGTGGAACAGATCAGCTGCTGAAATGGAGCATAACTGTGCTGACAACAAAATAGCTGCACTTACTTGTACCAGCTGAACGTGTGTCCCCTCTATGGTCAAAATTTAGATATGATTTACTTCTAAGTAGAGGACAGCATGGCTTCTTGGTCAGAAACAGAAAATGTCAGGCAATTGTCAGGAAATGGAAGCTTTCATTTCTGCCCTGGTCCTGACTCCTTGTGTAATCTGGAGCAAGCACATAGTTCCCTCGTACTTTGTCTATTAGTTGAGGATAATTCTTTCCTCTCTCACATGGATATTATTCAGTTTAACTCAGTGATGCAAATGGGATAAATACTTAGATTAGTTGGTGTGCAGCGTCATTCAGAGTATGAAAATAAATACATTTTGAAGCTGTGGGCCAGTTCTTCAACCAGGTTAAGTTAAAATGGTTTCCCTAAAAGCCTGAAGGTATGTAGGTTCGTAGGAGCTGAAGGGCTGATCCATATGCATTTCTTGAGAGGCCTTCTGTAGTTCAGCCTTTACAAGAATATCAGGGTTTGCATACTGGAGGTGCTGTAAAGGCTGGAAGGAATCTGTAAATATTACTTATTAATGGTCTCTATTAATAGAAGGAAAAAAGCTTGTGTTAAATTTTTCAAATTGGCAACGCATTTAAAGCTGAAGTAAATTTGATTCTGCTGGCTGCACATATGTGAAATAGGTCACCATCACTACTGTGTTGGGCTTTTTTCCTCCTTTGCTTTGACAACACTTTGCAAAGCTTGAGGAGAAAAATTACACATAGCTGCAGTATACTTACTTTAATTTAAAAAAAAAAAAAATCTATATCTGTGTAATCTAAAGGAAGGAAATAATAAAGCTGAGGGAAAACCGAAGTATCTGCAGGCTGCTTGGCTTTGGTAAAATGACTTTGTGTTGAAAATATATACTGTATTTGCCCAATAGAATATAAAATATTTGTTTACTCTGTGATGCTGGGTTACCCACTTATTTCTGTCCCATATTAAATGGTGAGGGGCATGAACACTATCTTCAGGTGAATATTTCACTGTTCTCCAAGGCTTTTTGTCCTTGTCAAATATCCCACAGCTTCTGCATATGGCTGAGCTATTTTCACTAGATGTGGTTAGGTGAGAAAATTGGTTTTGGCCCATGCCATGTAGACCTCTAAAAGAAAAGGCCTGAGGGGGAAATATTATTTAATAACTCTTTACACCCCTGCATAGCAATCAAGTGCTACAGTGCAGCCAGAAATGGCTTTGTGCAGCCGTGAAAGGTGTTGGTTGCTGTGCAAAGGACAGTTCAGCTCAGAAGTCGGCCAACAGCAGCACATCCCTCTAGTCCTGGACTGGCAGAACTGGGTGGAGGGTCTATATAACACTTCTGGTCTGGAGCCATGCTGTGTCTTTAAAGTCCTTTGAGTTTTTGCCTGTCACACGTTTATCCAACTCGGGGCAACAAGCTGCTGTTTCATAACCCATATAAAAATGGATGGTTGTAGAGTAGGGATGACACTGAGCAGAGCATTTCATGTTCAGCTTCATACATACACAGAGCACCTGTCTTCTACTTCTCAGGTTACTTACACCCTCTGCTAATTCTTTATATTTGATCAATCCATTTCTTTACGGTCACTGTGACCAACAAAGCGTGTCTGGGTGACAGAGTAACAGAGATCATTTGTTCCACAGAAATGTGTTGTCTATTACTAGTACAGGCTACTGATACTGCAAACATCAGGATATTAAGAGTGAATAATGAAAGAGGTTGAATGCACTCCATTTACATACGGACTGGTGGATTGTGCTGGCACTAGCTTTAGGATATCAGTGTTGGAATACACATAGGAAGATCTTGTCTCCAGACATCTTGTCTCTAGGCAGATGCCCACCCATATCAAATGAGGAAAGAGCAGGAGGGAGAATAAGGTGAAAACTGCAAGTCTATGCCAGGCAATAATAGAAAAAAACTATGCTAATTGATACGTGGAGAGAATCAAATTTATTTTTTCCCCTCTCATGCTGAAGGTAATGACAAACTGTGAGCCCAGTTCTGCTCCCCCGCCCCAAGGGTTTATATAAATATATCCACACAGCTTGACTCCGAGGGCAAGCTTACTTTCCCTGCTTTGTTCTCTATGTTTAGGCTATTTGAAACTCTTTCTGACATTTCACTAGGACTTCTACGGCTTCTCTTTTCATCTATCTATTTTTAATTACAGTATTCTCCTTTTCCTCCCCTACATCGTCCAGGAAGACACATATTTGCATTTTGCTAAGCCCTCTGCTACATGTTGGTTTTCTTCTATCATAAAAGGATGTTGGGTGAAAACTACTACTTTGTCTTTGTGCTTGCTCCTATATTGTGTCATTTTGTTCTGCTAGACAAACTATCTTTGATTTAGTGGAGTTGAAGTATGAGTGCATAATAGATTATCTGTCACTGGACCAAATCAATCATGGTTAGCAGTGTATTGACAGAGCATATAACCACTATCCTTGACCTGAGGTTGAAAGTACCTGTTGTCAACATCATGTGGTTCTTGCTCTTGCTTGACATGAACTTTGAGGTGGAATACTCTCTATCAGCTCTTTTATTCTGATATATGTACTAGTTTTCTTTCTGAGCTTTATTTTTTTAACTAATGTAGGCCTCCCTTTTCATTCGTGGAGCACAGAAGAACGTGCCCAGCCAGGCACGTCTCAGAGTTTTAAAAGTAAAAGAGAGAGAAACTCTTGCACTTCAAATAAAAACCAACCATTGAACACTGAAATTACAGTGAGATTTTCACTATAGTTAGGCTGCCATTTAGTTGTCCAGGCCAGGGTGTTTTATATATTCCACTTGTGATATCTGATACTATGTGTTGTTGGAGGAAAAGTATGGAATTGGTTTTGTCCATTGTGTCAGTTCATTCTCTCCTTTATCGCTTTCAAGGATTTATGCTTGAGCATTTCTTTCACACAGCCCTAGGCACTTCTAATAGCACTTTTTAATGTTGAAGCAAAATGCTTCTGCTGTTTGCTGTATAACATCAGTGCTGTAGTAGTTTCTCTTGGAGGAGTGTCTTTTCCCTCCCCAGTGAGGGTATTCTGGTATTTGCCCTGTGCTTCTGGTGACGGGGTCAGACCAAACCATTCCTCTTGGTTGTGATGAACAGGTGAGGTATATGTCCTTGTTCTCAGTGATGCTGCAGTCTGTGTAGGAGCTTATTTTGGGTCTGCATGCATCTTTACAAGGGTGAAATAGTGATGTGGAGTAAGTAAAGTAATTACTACCACGTGAGAAATAAAAGACTTGGAGGAATATTATTGATGTACTTTGCTACTTCAGGAAAAATGGCTTTGGTCAGCTTCCAGGCAAGCAGTGTCTTTGCTTTCGTTTGGCTTGTGGTTTATGGAGAAATGAAAATATATATTCTGCTTATGAACAATGTCACTGAATTTTCTTTAACTTGTTTATCAGAACATCCATATATTCACACAAGAACAAACAACTTCTGCCAGAATGGATTTTTCCTCATTGTCACATATTTTGTTTTATGAAAATGGGGTCTGTTTAGCCAGAAGAAAAGGAGGCTGAGGGGAGACCTCGTCATTCTCTGCAACTACCTGAAAGGCAGTTGTAGTGAGGTGGAGGTTGGTCTCTCCTCACAGGTAAAAAGTGACAGGACGAGAGGAAATGGCCTCAAGTTGCACCAGAGGAGGTTTAGATTGCATATTAGGAAAAATTTCTTCACAGAAAAGGATGTAGAATGCTGGAATAGGCTTCCCAGGGAAGTGGTGTAGTCATCATCCCCGAAGGTGTCCAGAAATCATGTGGGTATGCCACTTGAGGACATGGTTTAGTGGTGAACATGGTGGTGGTGCTGGGTTGACAGTTGGACTTGATGATCTTAAGGGTCTTTTCCAACCTTAATGATTCTGTGATTCTAACCAAGTGCTTTCTTGCACTGTCTCCTAATTCAGGCACCTGAATGCCTTCTGTTTGCATAATTAATGATATGTTTAATATCTGTGCTTCTGGTCTCCCAAACAAGGAGTTTTTTGGAGGGAAAAGTGAAATGTTTTCCTCTGTGGACCAGCTTATAAATACATGTTGTTGGCAAGGACAAGGTTATAGCTTCCTTTCTGTTTGGGTCAGAAATGAGGAGGTTTATGGTGAATCTTAGCTCCTGCTCTTCTGTATTTGTTTCTTTTTCTTGTTTGATCTGTGCAAGAAGCTCTTGGTTCAAAGTGGGATCATGGTGCTGTTGGCCCATTGGAAGCTGACTTGGAGAAAACTCTCCCCAAATTGCTAATCTGTTTAATTCTCACCACAAAGGCACCACGGGGCACTGGAAGGTTGATCTCCACCCACTTATCCTGCTGCTGTTGACAGGTCACGTTCCTGCTCCATTCACTGACATCATGCCAAGTTGTGGGTGTGCCAAGGGGAAGCTGAGCTGGGGGTGGTGGAATGCCTGTCTGTTGAGTAAGATGATGGCTTGCATCTGGAGCCCTTACAGAATGACTCAGATGACCAGGGCCCAGCCTCCTACTGCTGCGGAAACAGGTGGAAACCCTGAGCTTTTCTCACTGCTTGAAAATGTGGAGATGTGAAATATGTTTTGTACCCACAGATATTGCTAATTTAGTGATTATCTGGTGAGAATTCCTGCGTGCGTGCAAGAGGGTAATTATGGGAACCATATTCCTAGAAAAGTTTCAGACATAATTCTTAGGTGAAACAATATCAGTCACTAGCAGTTGATTTGTATGTGGACATCTGAACAATAGATCATGCTTACAGAGCATCATGTATTGCAAAACTGCAGGGTTCCAGCAGATTTATTCCTTGGGACAAAGCTGTGGAATTAGGTAGTTCTGTGTCCTCCTGTGTTTTTCATTATATAAGAGCTGAGCTTCAGCAAGTAGATGAAACTTTAAGGAACTTTAAGCATTATCACACAAAGACTTCGGACTTTCCTTTTTCCAAAAACTCCTAGTGAATGAATGAATTCAAAACAAAATATCATTTATCATGATAACCTGTAGTCAAACATAGAGTAATTGAACTGAAAACACAGGCAGAGAAACTGCATTTTACATACTTTATATTCTTCTCATGGTGAGAATTTGAAGATACCCATCTGTTTGATTTTTTTTTTTTTTTTCCTTAGCTAGATTTGTGGTATCCATATATTCCTCATGTCCAGACAGGCAGAACTGAAATATAGACCTGGCTCTGTGTGAGAGCTGTGATGGATTTTATAACTCTGTTGCAAAGTTTCACATTTCTAGACGCCAGACCAGGGAACTACATCTCCATTTCAGAAAAAAATGAGCTCACAGCGTGCCTACTGTGTGATTTGTGTGCCAGTCACACCTTCCGTCACTGTGCTCAGCACACATGCAATTCACTTCTGTATTTTGCTTGGCTCAGGTCTGGGGGAAGCCAGGCTATAAGAAAGCGTTTAAAGTTTTTATTAATGCATTTATTAGAGTGTAGTATTGGATTATCACCTGCAGGAGCCCAAATGTGAAAATAGTTTTGTGACATCCAAGTAGCACGGCGCTGGTTTCACAGTAAGAGAGGAAGGAGCTCAAGTGGAGATCCCAGATCATTGTTTATAGTCAATATGAAATAAATAAGCAGCTATTGCGGGATAAACAGGTAATATTGTAAAGAATGATGCTGATCTTTGTTTCGTTTTGGACAAAATAAAGAAGTCTTTATTTCTTTACATCTGTACAAAGCAAAGACAGAATTGGTATAAAATATATAAATAAATAAAATATACTCCAGTTCTGACCTCACTACTTATTCATAGCAATATAACCTGATACTTTTTATCCTCTCTTTAGCTGAAATGGCCACGGTATTGATACAAGTAAGGTAGATGCAGGATGTTATAAATTTTCCACAGAAAAAGACTTTTTAATGTAGCAGCCAAACAGCTGCTTCTTCTCCCTGCTGTAAAGATAAATGAAAGCTTGGTGGAGGCTTCAGGAGAGAGAAAAAGAAGCGGATGTTTTGCATCAGTAATGTATCATTATCTGGATTGGGACCGAGGTGATGTATGTGCATACGAAGTTACAGAAGGGCATAAACTGAAGACAAAAAGCAAGTGTTTCTGGAAATCACAGCTTTCTGTTATGGGATTTTTTTAGGTGCTGTCTGGAGTTTTGGCACCGGTTGCTGTTGTAAAGAGGATGATATGTTAGGTCACAGATTTAACCCAGAATTTATCTATTTCTTTTCACATTGGAGATATACAAGAACTGAGATGTGGGTTGGTTTTTTTTCATCTGTTACTTGCTTTTCCACATATTCTCTTTGGGAGTCACTGATGACCTATTCTACTGTTGATTCCCTTGTTGTCCAATCATCTCACAACTGACATCATGAAGAACTCAACCATTTTTCTTACTGAATTCCATGATTGCTGAACTTTGTCTATGCAAGAAGAACTAGTGCATGTCCTTCGCTTCACTCCAACTCTTCTGACATCTGCTTGTTCCTTTAATGTTGTTCATTGTTGTACCACCCCTTACAGCCTCCACTATTTCTCCTTTCAAGAGTTCAGAGCACTGTCACCAGTTCATTCCTCAGGACTCAGTCACTTTCTATTACTCCAAATGTTTGATAATCGTATGATTGCCATTTCTGAAGGAAAATGTTTAGCAGGATCAAAGCTGGTCTAACCTACAGGTCTCACCAATTGAAATGCTTGTTGAGCACAAGATGCTCATAACAATAAAGAAGTGAGATTGCCAAAGACATGAACAAATGCTGATCCTTCTCAGACTTAACCCAAGTTAAGTTAGTACTGAAGTGTTGCTCCTTTGTCGTCCTTGGGGTTTGGGGGGAGAGGTTTGGATTGTTGGGAGATATTGTGGTTTGGCTGGGGTTTGGGGGTACAGTGACATTCTACTGGTCCTGAAGGAACAATCAACAAACGTCCCCAGATTTTGTTCCTGGTGACCTGGAAAGATCACTGCTTTATTCAGTAGATGTGCATGGGACAGGGAGAACTGCAACTAATGTGGGGAGCCAAAAAGGAACCAAAGCACAGTAATTGAAGAGACAGAGGAACCACGTTGAGAGGACCTGACTTCTGTACTTCTGTGAATGGATGGCCACTTTGCCTGCTGAAACACTGCCTCAAGTCCAGGGGAGCTCATGTGAGATCAGCATTGCCTACAGACCCGGCTGCTTAGCTTGTCCCATTGTTTCAAGCATCTGTGGTGGGCTTGGAGGCTTTATTTTGTGTTGTTCAAAGCTCTGTTCTGTTATGGCTGAGTATTCTTCATGATTAACACCTGCTGAAGTTTTCCAAGAGCAGTGGTGGAAAACCACCTGATTACATGGAATGAATCTGGGCTGCTGCACTTCCTTGCGTAAGGTCTACTGGAGAGAGGAGAGAAGATGAGAGAAGGCTTTGAGGTCTTTTCATTTTCTGTGGTGGTTAAATACCAAGGCATTCAATAACTTCTGTTCTAGCTGGGTCATTGGGATTCTGAACTATATACTTCAGCATAGCTTATGGATTTTAAACCTGTCACATTGTACTTTTATTATAGATATGGTCTTGCACTTGCAAGCTGTTTTCTTGATCTTTTGCCAGCAAGGCTTTTTTAGCAGTCCTTGGAAGATATACTGTAGCAGTTCCCTTTTATAATATCTATCATTAACACCTCTTTGGCATCTTGAAGAATTTTTTCTTTGCTGGAGATTGGAGCAGTTGATTAAGCAGCCTTTTGCTGTCTGCAGGCAATTTCTCAGATTTCCACCTTGTTTCAAATCTACCTTTCTAGCAAAGGTCCTGGAAAAAGGTTGTGGCAGGGCAACTGCAGCCCTTACCTTCATGGTAATAATAAACTGTTTGAAAAATTTCAATCAGGCCAAAGCAGAGAGACAGCTTTAATGAGGGTTTGTAGTGACCTTCTGTTTCATAGTAGGTGGTTTCTGGCACATTGTCAATTTTAATTCTTACTGATCTTCCTGTGGCTTTTGATACCAGAGATCATAGGTTTCTCTTAAAATACCTGTAGAACATCCTGAGCCCTTTGGGCTCTGTTCTGACATTGCTTCATTAGTATTTGCCTCAGTGGTGCCAGTTTGTCACTGTAAATATCTCATCTTCTGATATTGCCCCTGTGAACCGCCAGGTTCCCCAGGGCTATGAATTGGGCGGGTCCCAGGGATTCCTCTATGTATATGTGAGCCACAGCTTGCATTCTCCAAACTTATACACATTATAATGACATGCAGAAAGTGCTTGGACATAGTGATTTCTCACGAGTATTTCTGAGTATATGACAGCAGTTACTTGCCTGCCAAAATTCAGACTGTAAAGTGTTGCAGAAGTAAATGCAAACAAAAATGGGGTTATGGCTGTCCACTGTCTCATTTTGATTGAATCACATTGTTTTGGTCTTGATTTGTTATATTAAATTACAGAAGTTTTCTAGGTATGGGGGAGAAATTCAGTCCGTTTCCAGTGAGTCATGTAATGCTAGAGGAGTATTTCTGGATACCAATAGGCAGCACAGACTGACTGCTATTACTGTTTGAGGTAGTAGGAATAGTAAGACTTGCTGATGGAAAATCATCGACTTGCTACTAAATCATCAGCTTTTCCTGTCAAGTAGAACTTTACCTGTGGACCATCTCTTAGAGGCTTCTGCCTAATCCTTTAGAAAATTAAAACATCCAAGGTGTGGCACCTTTATTTCATGTATAAAAAGAACCTTTTTTCATAGTTAATCTGATGTTCTTATTCTTTTTTTCTTGACTCCTAGTTATTCTTCTAGTGACTTGAGGTAGAATTAATCTTGTTTTGAAGGCAACAATAGTTAGATGAATAGCGACCGCTGGGCTAAATATCTTGGCTGTGGAGTTTTATCTGTGGAAAGACAAAATATGTTTATGCCATTTATTAATTTCATCCATAAGAAGGCTTCTACAGATTTAAACCCTTGGCCTTAGCCAAGCAACTGAACTGTCCTAGTTTAGAGGGTGGGTGTACACAGAAGGTTATGGTCTGAAGAGACTTGGGCTTGGGAAGCAAAAATACAAAAGGGACAAATGTCAAGGAAGCCCCAACGAGGATGTGCAATGCTGGCACGTCACAGAGTTTTTGGCAATGCTACTTGTGGTGATCTTGCCCACCCAGTGAGTGCAGCACATCTGCTGGAGGCCTGGTTTAATGAAATGATTGGGCTCACTTGGTTTAGGGAGATACTTTTGAGGGTGAGGGAAGACACATGGGGAGAATTAGCTCCCGGAGGGGCTGCTGTGCTCCAGTGCAGAGGTCAGGACAAGTGTCCAGAATATGGGAGGAGAATATGGGCTTCATTTTGCCCCTGCCCCTCAGGCAGTGGTGTCATAACAAGATGTGTCTGAGCTCCTGGTTCGTGGCATCCCCTCCATTAAACTGTCTCTGTCCATCTTAGAAGAAGAGCTAGTTGATAATTTACCTCATGACTCAGTGTATATATCCTCAAACTGTACTTGCCTATTTGGACCATATTTCACTTTGAAACGATTTCTAAGGTCTCTTATTCACAACCACTGCGGATTTAGCTGTGGCAGCTAAATCTGACAGGGATTATGAATTGGAGCCCTCCACCACCGCAGTTCACAGTCCAGGGTATTAAAATGAACTGAAATCAATAGTGGTTTACATTATAATGTGCCTGGCTCTGAACTAGAAACTGAAGAATGGACACATTACCTGGATTTGCCACAGCAGCTTTCAGCAGAGGGTAAGGTGGCAAACACCAAGAAAGTACTTGAACTTTGCTTAATAGGACTTGGAAAAGCTCTCAAGGAAATGCTCTTCTTTGATAGTTAGTTTGCTTTCTGTGTTGCTTGTTGCTTTTTCTCTCTGTGCTTTGGTTTATATTTGCCACATATTATCTTTGCAAGTATGTCTAATTTACCTAGTTTCTTCAAATTTTGTAATCTCACACATTTTTGCCGTTTATCTCAAATTGCTGCCAGGTGTAAATACCAAGAGTATGTTTTTTCACACTGTTTTCCTAATCACAAATGAAAATGCTAACTAAAACCAAGATAACAACCCTCCTATTCCACATGAGACAAGTTCTGTATGTAATAGCCTGCTTCAAGTCTGTTATTATACAACTCTTATCTGTCTAATTCATTGTTCTGTCTCCACCCGTGGTCATCAGTAGAAAGGACAAGGCAGCAGCTTGCTTAAATACACATCTAGAAATTGTTTAATGATTTCAAGTTATTTTCACTGCTTCTAGTTTTATCTAGCTGGCTTTTAATTCCTTATTGTCTAATTAAATGCCAAAGAAATGGTGGTATTAGATGTTTCTCTTAAAAAAGGAAAGTTACATTTGCTAGTAGAACATTATCTGATTAAAAGAAAGGATTGGTAATTTTGTTGAATTTGAAATAGTCTCTGCTAGGGAGAGACCTAACAGAGTCTCAGCATTCAGTAGATGCTGTTCTGCCTCTTTTCTGAATTCTTTTAAAGCTTGAAAATTCATAAATGTCGTTCCTACATAACGACACTTTCATAGCAGAAATCATTAGGAGCACGCCTTGTCTTTCTAGTTCTGCCAAACAATTCTGTGGGGCTTCTTTTTGGTTATTATTTAGTTTCTCAACCTCTCCCAGCTGGCCACAAGTTTCCAAAAATCCTTGTCAGTGCTGTGGTAAGCGCAGCGAATTCCCTCTCAGCTCTGTGATGTTGGCCTGACCCATCAGGAATGCCTATGCCTTGTTTTCCAGTGCTGCTTCACTGTTCTGTAGTTGTTTTTGAGGAATCCGAGGCGCTGTGACCATCAGATAGCATTGTTGAGCTGTGCTGTTAAGGTCCTGTTTATTTCCATGAAGCAGAAAGACAGCATCAGACCTTATCACCCGAACTAAGTATTCACAGCACAGCTCCCCTCCTCCAGGGCCTGCGCTGGCTTTGTGTTAAATAGCGTATTGATTACAAGATTACAGCATTTTGTATATAAAAAGTGAACGGTCATGGGCTTTTACATTTCAATTGCCTATTTATCTCTGTGGAAAATTGTGGAACTGCAGAGGAACTGCTTGGGGTGATTCAGCACAAAATGGGGGGAAATGAGTTGGGACAAAGAAGCAGATCCTTGCTCTTCTGGGGACTCTGTTCTGCAGGAGTCCTCTTACCTTTGTGTATGAACAGTGGCAGCAGAAAAGGTGTCAAGGCTTTGTCTGTGTTATCACTAATGCAAAAGTGGTGTCTCTTCTGTCCCTCCCCTCCTGTCCCAGCCACTAAGGATGATGTGTAAAACAGGAAGGATTTCCTAATCCAAAATGCAGTATGTGCAGTCATGAAGGATTTCTGCTGTCCGAGCTTGGCAAAGTGGCATCATCTTTCCAGTGGCTACACCCACCTTTATATAAGGAATCAAGTGGTGGCTTAGTTACCTCTAGAGTAACATGTTTTACGAATAACTGAGTAAAGCAGTTTCCTTTGCAGCTCGGGAATGCCCAGGACACAGAGCAGCTTGTGTGCACTGTGTACAGGTGTGATGCACAGTGTGTTGGCATAATTTACAACAGGCCATGATCAGCTGCATTTTGCAGTTACAGTCTGGTCTCTTCGGCTGCTCAGTTTGTGGATGAGTTAGGTAGGGCTGCTTCCCATGTAGTGTAATGTTTCACACTGGGGTGAATTAGCCTTAAATACTGTTGCACACCGTGTGGGCCTGACTGTGGAAAGCTTTGCCCCATTTTGGTCACTCAAGCTATTGTAGCACTTTCTAGGAAGGAAACAACTCAATTCATCATTCCTGCTGTCAAACAAGAAAGGGTGTTCCCATGAGAACTTGTTGCTGCACTTGTTAGATGAAGGCAAGGCCAGACAAGTGACATAATCGCTGGTCCCAAGTGAGAGCTGCCCACAGGCTCCTCTGTCCCAGTTAGGGCTAAGTTTACCTAAACTTTATCCAGGGGATATGCACAGGACATAACATCAGAGGCCTGAAGGCCAGGCTGTAGAGGCAGCACAGCCCAGCCCCCAGAGTGCACAGGTTAACTGGGTAGGTGGGTCACTAACTCTTCCATGTGTGGTGGGCTCCTGGTCAGGATCACTGCAGACACCAGGCTACTTTTGTTTTCAACTCAAAATTGTGGTATCAAAGACAAATTACTGGTCAGATGGTATCCAGCATTGCTCACCTTTTGAAAGCCCCAGTGTTAGTCCCTTTGAATGAAATTTAGGACCCCAGCTATGTGTGTAACGGGTCTGCAAAACTGATTTTTATATCCCAGTATCAATGCCAGGGATTATTAAAAAGCAATTGCTGGTTTTAGATGCAGCTCTAGAGTTTTATATGCATTATGGCAGCAATACCTCTTTAAAGAAAGTCCAGAAAGTCACTAGCTATTGATATACTGGAAAGAAAAGCTTCATTAATGTATTTTATGAGTGGGAAGAATTCAAAGAATGTCCAAATATGATCAATCTCACCATTACTGCGTTGGCACAGCTAGAAACGTGGAGAATGCAGAATTAATTGAGTCTGAACTAAGTCTTTGGGCAAAGCCACAAAGAGAATTGAGCACATAAAAATCCTGATGCTGACCTTACTCAGGAACTCCACCTGCTCGGTCCATGCTGCTTCTGCCCTGAAAACCTGAGCTCCTTCATTATGCAAAATTTCCTTTAATTCATACACAGTGATTTGATAAATCAAAACAGTGAGAAGTGTCTCTCCTAGTTGTGCTCATAATACAAAAATCTATTTTGAAATATCTGAAGTTTATAACACTGCACCTCTCCAGACATCATCTTCTGACTTACAGAGCAGCTACTGAGCAGTATTAGTAGCATAATATTTTTAAATATTTCAGATTACCAATTCCAGTCAGACTAAATGTAAAATAGCTAATTTCCACGATTATACCAGGAGTCAGCTGTAAAGTTATGAAAGTAGGGAAACTTGAATTTCCTTGACAAATACTGTACTAAAATCTTGATTGTATTTCATACACCTAATGCAAAAAAAAAGACTGATTAAAAAGAAATAATAGCTGAAGGTAAATATTATTGTGGTTTTGCATGAATAATCCATATCATCAAGTAGCTTGTGCAAAAGTCAAGGCAGAGGCAAAGAAGATGTTAGAAAATTTAAAGCCTGGAACCACCGGAGAAAGTCTCTTGATTCAAATTTTGCATAACCAGCGCTGATGCTTGTTCTGAGCTATTGTGATGGAGCATTTTGTTTTGTCCTTTCAAACGACCGGCAGGTTGCACGCGTGAAAACACGAGAATTGTGACTGCTGTGCTGGGTGTCACCCAGCTGCAAAGCCCCAGTGGCTGTGCATCCATTGACGCGCACAGATTTGTCCCACGCGGCTCGCTGGGTTTTCATTCTCCGGCGGGGGCTGGAGCTGTGCCTGTTGCCGGATTTTGCCTCTCCTGCCCCTTGCCGTGCTCCGCTGCCCAGGGGAGCACCAAAGGCGGCGTGCCCTGGAGCCGCTGAGTGCCGGTGTGTAATCAGCGTTTCGAGGGTCAAGTCTTGTGCGATGAGAACGGCGGTGATCGGAGCCGTGTCAGGTAGAACAAACAGGTAGAACCTCAGGTAGAACCATGAGGCAAAGAGCTGTATCCCTCTGATCACACCGAATCTCCTGGATTTCAAACCTTACGGGTTTGGGTGGTTTTAAATACAGTGTGTGAAAACAGATGGAATCCTTTTCCCCGCTTCAAGGTGGTTAAGGATTTCTTATTTTGGAAGAACTCCACAAAGTAATTATTACCTAGTTCTGTAACTGTTACAGAATGTAGGAAACTCAGAGAAAATAATAATTAAAATTTTGAGTGTGTGGGTTTTGGGAGGGTTATTTTTCTTCCCGCCAAGAAAATTCAGTTGTTTGAATGCCTGCTAATTAGAGTAGGGATGGTCTATATTAGATTACCTTCTCTCCTTCCCCTTTCTGATGTATTTGGAGAGTATGTTTCAAATTATTTACAGTCTTGAATTGGTGAGATATTCCCAAATGTTTCACTGACTTTTTTTCCTGCTGTTGCCTTAGTTTTAATATAATTAGCTCTCATTTTCATTAGGTCACTCAGGCTGATGTATATCCTGAATGAAATCTTCTTATTTCCCATTCAGCTAGTAGTTAACCCAATAGGATCTGATATTTATTTTGGTGTTTTTAAATCCCTATCTCACACATTTCAAAAATGTGGTGTTAAATTTCTAACGCTATCCTAATTATTTGTTTTTATCCTTATCAAATACGTGGCTTGGTGCCATTTTGCAGCCTTTTATTATCCTTTTTAACTGTTGTTGGGGCTTTTTTTGCCGTCTGGGTCATATTGTTTTAAACTTCCCCTGAACATACACCCAAGTATGGCATAGCACTGTTGAATCTGTGAGATGTATGATGATTCCTGATTTGTTTATTTGTTTGGGGTTTTTGTGTGAGGATTCCTTTTCCTCCTCCCTCCTTTGCCAGTCTGGTTCCTTTCACACCTTGTGGGGAGAAGGAAATAGTCCTCCCACTAAGATGTGGCTATACAATCTATTTTTTTTCCTGCCATGACCACAGCGGTCTCCCTTCAGTAGCTAAATGTTTTGTCCTGTTGACTCTTTTGCAGATCAGGTTATTAAGAAGTGGCATATTGATTATTTAGGATGAGATTTTCAAAGCTTGCCTAGAGGGTTGGGGTGTCCAATTAGAAATTAATGACTTGGAGGCAGCTTTGAAAATCCCACCTGTAGAGCTGAAGCTTTTAAATGAGTCTGAAGTTAAGAGCCATAATGAGTGCACAAATGGTGTGATATTTTCCTGTGACTGGAAGAAGTGTTAAATAGCAGCTCTCTATCTTCATGTCAAATAATTAAGGAAGTTAACAGAAGTAGACTTCAGATGAGTAAACCAATCCTATTTTCTTTGGAACAGGCTAACAAGCAGTTATTTAAAAATGCTAAGGCATCTGGTAATGACAAGTTTTGTCTAGGAAGTCATGTTGTATCTGTTCGCTAAGATAGTTAATAGAAACTTTGAAATAGCCCTAGAGCAAGAATAAAAGCAGGAAATGTAGATGTAGATTTTTTTTTTCCAATGGAGAAAGTGAGAAAATAATCCTAAGTTATTTCTAAAACGTAAAAGCAATAGTACATCAGCTATAAGAATAAAACTAAAGCACAGCTCTGTGTGCCAAAGATTTTTTTTTCTTTTTTTTTTTTTTTAATGATTCCAAGGGTATGGCAGGTGAATCCATTTAGCAAGTCTAATGACTGGAAAGTGGAATGTTTTTCAAATAGTATGGATGAAACGATCTGTAGCCCATCAGCGTACAGCTGGAATGATGTCATACACGCTTATGCTTTAATTCTTCCTTCATTGCTAAAGGGGGAACGGGCTCTGTAATATCCTCTGACTGCCTTGTTGAATGCAAATCCTCGAGCTGGAAATGGAGAGCCTTCTCTTTCTCCACATGACTAATGTTAATTTCTTTAGCAGAAAAAAATTTAATAAGTCTCCCTAATGGTAAATTACCATTTATTGTAAATGTGCCACATAAAGGAAGTAATAAGTCATTATTATTGACCTATTACTGTTCTTTCTGTTTTACCTCTAATTAAATAAAAATGTGCACTTTGAGTTAATATGCTTTTTGTCTGAATATTCTTTAGTCCAGAACTTGTGCTGATACTCCAACACATCATAGCAATCACAACTTCTTAGACTTTGCTTAAGCTGGGGATGAAGTTTTCTCCTTAGTTGCTCTCCCCTAATTGGATTCCCCCACCCCATTTCTCTCTTTTGGAGACTTCTAGTCCCACTATTGTAATGTAGGTAACTCTTCTAGTCACTTGTTTGCTTCTTGAGCACAAATGTGGGAGTTTTCCTGTGGGCAGACAGTGAACTTCGAACTTGAAACCAATAGCTTTAAATACCTTAGTGTTTAGAAGAGTGGGTTAGAATACACAAAAATAAGAGTAGCTACAAAGGAAAGACAGAAATTTGCAGGGCATGAGTGATGTTACAATGCAGCTGGTGGAACAGCTGAATGACTGAGATTGTGGTGGAGAGTGTGTGCCATACAGCTCTAGAAAAGAGCCTCAGTTCTCTCTTCTTGGGACATGTATGCATGTACAGATAGCTCCTGGTAGGGTAGAAGCTATCCCAAAACAGGCTCAGCAGCTGAGATCATCATCTGGGAACCTAGAGGCAAAGTACCCTGTCTTTAAAACCAGCTGTGCTCATTCCTTCTCATGTTTGGGTTGTTTTTTTCCCCTCAGGTCAGTATTTCTTTCTGCATAACAGCACAAGCCTATCAGGAAAAATCACAGGAACTGCTTTGTTGTTTAATGCATACCCTGGAGGAAAGGGTTTCCTTGGAGCTGGAAAACATGGACTTGAACCTTGCTAGGTAAGGAAGGCATTGAACATGACCTCTTTGCACCTTAAGCAAAGGTGTGAGTGCTGTGACAGCGTATGAAGGTGAACAGTGTATTCACTGCCATATCAGTCATATTTAGGAAACCCTGATCAGATCACATAAAGAATAGAAGCACAGGCCTGCCCTCAGAAGAAGGTCCAGTGCTCTGTGTGCTAGCAGTTGTCTGCAACTCTGAATAAATGTTTTCACTCTGGCATTTAAGGTACTCTGTGTGCTCAGATTTTTCTCTGGACCTTAAGTGCTCCAGTTGTTTTGAATCCCACTCTTAAATGGCAGGTTCCTCCACGCATCGCAGACAGAAGACCCTGAAATCTGAATTCCCTCCTTGGGAGCAGAAACCTAGAAGTTAAATGTCATTGCTTGTTCTTTACAGAGCCCTGTGTCTGTTATTGGGCATCTCTAATCCCAAGCTGTAGTCAGAGTGCAAAGGCAACATGTTGCCTCATGTCTCTTTAGTGATCCTGCTGCAGTAATTGTCACTGGGGGTCCTCTGGGGTCACCCTTGTTCCACTCAGTGTTGGCAACAATACTGGAACAATAGCAGGGCCAAAGCTTTGCTTTGTAGCTCTGTTAACTCTAATTTAAATATGCTGATGTGGAAGTAACAGCGCACCTAAATTATCATGGTATGATGGAAAGGTAACCACTGAAAATTCATCTACAGCTAATAATAATGAATATGTTATTAAAGGTTGGTAATCTATAAATGAAAGATTAAAACAGAGGACAGTTCTTCATTGTACAAGACCAATCCCACTAAATTTGAGTAGTAGCTCTTTAGCTCATTGACACTTTTTAAGAATAGATATTACCTTTTGGAAGTCAAAAAATGCTGCTATTTCCTGAAAGAGAGATGCTAAAGGGCATTGCTAACTGAGGCCCTGATAGACTGATGAGGCTGTCAGTAAGTGTGGCAGGCTGGGGATGTGGCTGAAGCAGTAAGAAAACCTGTTGAACTCCCTGTCATTAGGGATTTCTCCTGGCATGTAAATATTTTTCTGAACTAAGAAGTCTTCTGAAATGCTGAATTTGTTTAAATTTTGTTTCCTGGTAGCCATAATTCCCTTTGTTACCTTTTGCCAAATGTTTCTGCAGCCTTTTTGTTGCTTCCCCAGTCTCCCCATACATACTCTGCTCCTTCCTCTGCCTCTGAAACACATCTCTGACCTTGATCTGTTTTCCCAGAGTTCAGCCTCTTCTTTCTACCAGTCTGCTGGTCCCCTTCACTCTGTGCTACTGTTCTTCCCTCCCTTCATGATGCCTTCGCTCACCTGAACTCCATGTGAGGAACACAGGTAACAGAGGCCAGATGGTCATGGAAAAATGCAATTTAGATAATTGCCTCTATCCAAGGAAAAAAAGACCCTACCCTTTCTGGCAGAAGTGGCATTGCCCCATAGTAGGAACTCTTAGAAAAGAAGAAAAATTTCCCAGAATTCCTAAAGGCCTGATCTATTTAGCTCAAACTTTTCAGTCCCTGGTGACTGTATTGCTAGTCTTCAACAATGGTCCTTAATAAGATGGATTAAAAATAGGAAGTCTAATTTCTCTTTTAATGCTCTTTGTATAAGAGTTCTGATGTAGAAAATCAATACAAAAAGGAAAGCTATTGAAACAAATAATATTACTGCTTGGCAGGCTCAGCAGGCTTTTTGCTTTGATTACAGTCTTGCTCACGGCGCTGCACTGGTGTTTAGAAAATCCAAAAAAACAACTTTAAGTGCTTATGCTATGAAACAATTTAAGCACTTTAGTGTTTGGGATATAATTGAAATAAAGCTCAAGAGCAGATGAAAATATGTTCTCATTTGTGCTAAAAAAATTTTGCATTAATGAGCAAATAGATTCTTTATGTCAACTCAATGACAGCTGCAGTCCCACAAACCCTTGATTTTGGTTGTTCATGTTTGGAGTTTCTTTTAAATTTTGTTCCTTATTGAATTCATAAATTAAAAATATAATACCTCGGATTTTTTTAAGTTACCTTTTCGCCCATACTTAATCGCAGGCATTTTCCTTGTTATATCTGGAATACAGATTACTCAATGGTCTTTCTTTGTCTGTGCCAGCTCATATAATTCACATTTTTATTACCCTGATCAATTGAAACATTTTATTAAAGGTCAAAAGAAAAGAAAAATTGTAAAATTAGAAATGGAAATGGATTTGATTAATGATTGAAAGGAAATATGGAAGCAAATGATCCAATTTATTACCTTTTTCTGTTTGATAAGGATCTTTGATTCTAGTTCTCTGTTTTACTCCAGTTGCTTTGACTACACAACTATCTGCTCCTTTTCTCTGCAGCCGTCTAAAAACATGGGAGAAATCTGCATTAACCTATGAAGGGGTGAAATGGGTGATAACAGCAACAGTGTACGACATACTCAGTTAAATGTGCTCAGCATTCCTTCTTTTTTTTTTTATTTGCAAATTCAGTACAGCACTTAAACTCTGTGCGCGTGAGATTTGTTTCCCTGAGACTTAAATTGTAATGCCCAGTATTTGTTACTGTTGAAGGCCCATTTTGCAGGTATACTCAGTATTTACAGAGTGCTCAGAGCAGCAGCAGCCACGCCTGTGTCCACCCTGCGGGTGAGTGCATTCAGCAGCGCTTTGTGACACCGCTGTTGGCTGTGGCTGCCGGTGACAGCTGGCAGTCAGTCAGGCTTGAGCTGAGTCACCCACCACCTCCCACCGAGGTCCCCTTCCTCTGTTAATTGGGGTGTTGGAGCAAGAAGGGACCCAAAGTACAGCAGGTCAACAAATCTGGTGACGGGGAGGGCTGACAGGACTGGGGAGTCTTCTGCAAGTCCGACCATGGTCTAATCCAGTGTAGGTAGTTTGGGGGTAGTGGTGCTGTAAGGGCTGCATTCAGTGGTGGTAGAAAGTTTGATGGGTATAAGGGAGTGGGAAATGAAGCCATTTTAGATGTGTAGTAGAGGGTGTTTTCCCTGTTAGTGCAAAATCCCAGGTCCTCTGAACTGTTAGGCGCAGGAGCGCTCCCCTCCAAGTTCATGCCTGTTAAATTAATTAATTAATTAATTACTGTGCTGTAGAATATTTTCTTTTTCTGGTTAAGGCTGTAATAGGGCCCTTGAGACAGTTTGAGAAAAGGAAGCCCTCTAAACAGTCAGTGAGCAAGGCATCAAGAAGGAGAAGGTGCACCGTGAACACAACACACTGTCTGAAGGCAAGCAGCCTAAATCAGAAAGCTGGCAGAAGGCAGGTGAGGAGGGTGATTGACCTTAGAGAGGGCAGCTGGGCTGATAGTACACCTGGATGCTCCCCAGGAAGCTGATCTGGAAAGTCTTCATTCCTTATTGTGACCCAGCTGCAGTCATTTATAGGGATTAGAGTCCAGCCTTCCCTGTGACAGGCCTGAGAGAGGTGTCTCTTCACAGATCTTCCAATGTCCAGCGGGCAAGTGGGTGAGTATTATCATGCTCATTGTATAAATAAAGCAGTAGTACATAAATGTCATGTAAAGCAAGTGCAGATCAACGCTTCCTGGACTCTTAATTGCAGAAAACAAATTGATAGGTACATGGAAACTAATCTTAGATCATTGATAAAAGACTCCAGACTGTTTTGGTCCTCAGCTGAGTCATGACTGCATTCAAAAGAGAAGGAAGCTGAAGGTACTTCGTTTCCTGGAGGAGTAGTAGTGGACTTCTGTTGTTCCTTAAGGAAGATGGTACGCAGTTTTTAACTCTATAAACCTTACAGGTTGTATAAATATATTAGTATATGGCAGTTCATCTTCTAGTAGAAAGTGTTTTATCTTGGTGCCTACTGCTTTTATCTCACCCTGAATTAGCAACTCTCTCCTAAGCTTTTCACTGATTACAGCTACATTATCCAACAGTTATGCTTCCAGCAGTGACTCTGGCTCCAGTGGTCCTCCTCAGCTGCATAATAGTGCTGGTTATGCTCCCCAGCCTCAGTGACCTCTGGTCTCTCCAGCTGGTCAAGTGTTGATGGTAGAGGCAAGATGGGGAGCACAGAATGTTCAGTGGGAGAGTAAAACTAATGGATGTCAGGGGTGAGTAGAACGGGTAGATTGTGCTTACAAGGGCTGTTCCAGAAGAGCTGGGAACCACCATTTTTGGATACTGAATGTAAGGTGCTTAGGACATCCACTTTGGAATCCTTGGTGCCAACAAGCACTTCATACATTAAAAACTTGCATTGAGGTCACTTTTGAACGTGGTCTATTTGCAGAACCGTATTCACACTTCTGTAAATCAAACTCAGTGCCTGAAGTCAAGACTGACAAAAGGAAAATTGAGGAATTAGTGACCATCTGAGGGCAAAAAAGTGATTCAAGTGATTTACGTAGTGTCACATAGCATCCACGGCAGGTGAAGACGTTGTCTACACTTTCCAGGTCAGCTTATCCTCTGACATGTCTTTCATTTTGTATCATCCTTGTTTCTTTTAAAACATAATATTTTTTTTTCTCTGACAGCCACAGTGAGTGTTCCTCTAGGTACAGCTCAGTTCCTTCCCCCCAAAAGCTCTCCCATGTACAATGAATGAGGCAAGAGACACGTTAAAGTATCTTTACAGTTTGTCTTGTATATGTTGCGTCATTACACGCCAGGGAGTGAATGGAATTGTATGAGCTGCCCTAGCTGGATATTTCTCAGGTTTGGAATTCTGGATTTTTGAAAACTGCACTGTAAGAGAGCATATTGTTGTAGCACAAGGTGGGGGGTTTGTTTGGGTTTTTTTTTTTTTTTGGGGGGTTTTTTTTGTGTGGGTGCAATTATACAATACTCCAAATATGTTAATATGCAGTGGTTGAGAAGATTGATGGATTCTAAATATATCAGCAGGGAATTATTGAGGGTATCTTCAGGGGTTATTTTGGAAACAAACAGGACAGCTATTTTGAGCAACAGTCATATAATTCTTTTACATGGACAACTCTTCAAGAGATGGCTGATTCACTGATAATTAAAATTATAAATGAGTCTTGTTTGGCCTGAGTGATTATGTTCATGCTGCAGTGGCCATGGCCTCTAAGTACTAAGGAATATAATTAGACCTTTCTTTGACCTTTCAGTATCATGTTGACCATATCTAGGCTCTAACAGATCCACAGCCTAGATAGTTGTTTAGGGCCAGATGGTGTTTTCATGCAAAATTAGCACAAGAGTTTGCTCCAAAGCTCCTTGTTCCATGCACAGCAGAAGAATAGATTATTGAAACGGGGGCTCTGGTATGATATGATAAACTGTAATTGAACTTACTGAGGGTGGGCACTTTTTGTGTGTCATCTTCCCTCCTGTCCAGCATTCTCCATGTCATCCTAGGTTCTTTAACCTGTAATTTTTAAAACATTTTTCTTTCGATTCAGCAGCAAAATGTAGGTTTTAATCTGACTGTAGGAATAACTCGTTCATTTTACCAGTAACAAACTTTACCCTAATTCTACTTTTAGAATAGCATGACAAGGTACATAATTTGCATGAAGCGTCTGTGTACTTCAGACATCCAAAGTATACATTGCTTTCCCAAACTGCAAGAAGAACAGGAGTTTTTCATTCAAATGCGGTTCTATAGCGTGGAAGACATTCATATACAAAATCCAATCATTTGTTCCTTTTCCTGAAATTTCAGTTTGGCCGTTTCCGCTTCAAATGTTTTAAATTTTGACAATTTTTGTAGGATGAAGGGTCACACTTAGGAAAACGAAAAAATACAGAACACTGAGAAGTCTGTCAGACACTGATGAGATTTTTCTTAAGTTAGAAGAAGAAAGTCAAGAGAAACATTCCCTTTGAAATATCCTGACAAGCCTGAACTTTCAGAAAGTAGTCAGTGTTCAGCATATGAATGCAGCACTTCTTTCAGGTACCCAGGAATACAAATAATCATTATGTAAGTTACAATAATTATGTAAGTTATATAATCATTATGGAAATAAAATTAATAAATAGAATCTAGGGAAAAGTACCTATCAACTCCACATTGCGACTGCAGATGTTACTTAACCTTACCTACTTAGGAATTCATCAAGAAATAATTAAGCAGTCTCTAATATTCCATGCAATTTTTAAATCTGTGCATAGGAAGGCATGAGACACACAAGTATTATACATTCATTGATTTCTTGCTAACAAGTTGACAAGATATTGGACTAAACTGTACCCTAGTGTAGCTTTAGTACTGCTTTACAGAGGATTGATATTGCCTGGGTTTTTCCAAAGTCAGCTATGAGAATTTCTTTGCAGTTTCCCTTTAATGCACTCGGGAAAGCTTTGGAAATGAGGTCCAGCAGTAACTTTTTCTGGCAGTGCCTCCATTTTCCACGTGTTCATTTAAATGATTTACATCATCTTCCACCCTGAGCCCAGCCAAGGTCTGCCTTCTGCACCTACTGCTGCAGGTAATAGGCCCAAGATGTATTTAGAAGCCCATATGAGGGGTTATGAATTTACATAGTTTGTGTATGAGGCATGCAAAAGTCATATAAAAACATCTTGACTGACGTTGACATACTTTTCTATTACTGATTTTAAATAGTATTTTGGTAAACACGTCTTTACTTCTGACATTTCTGGCTTTTAACTGTGAAAGAAATCGATGTGGATTTTAGTTTAGGTTTTTTCTTTTTTTTTTTTTTTGGTCTAATGTGTTTAAACTGGGCTGCTGCATATGCTTTATGTCTTTACAGTGGCATGTCAGGGTTTTCTCTGTCCTTTCCTTGGTTGCATGTATAAGTCAGGAGAAAGCCACTAACTTAATATATTTGTAGTAGCTTTGTGTAGTTATAAAACAGATGAAGATTTGGGCAGAGTGTTAAGCATCATTCACTTTTGCTGAGTGTAATTTCCTGTAATGCATTATGAAATCTGACTTGCTCAAACTCACATGCCTGTTCACGGCATGGAATTGTTTCACATACCGCAAAAATGATTGCTCTGCCTGAAAAGTACTTGAAGGCTAAGGTTGTGCTAAAAAGCGTTAAATAAACTGTAATTGGTTTTTTTATGGGACTTAAGGTACTGGAAAGTATGGCCTGATTGTGAGTCTTGTTTTAATTACTAAGAAAGTTTGCTCGCTGTTGTTTAATGCCCTCTCATTGTAGACCACTGAACAGGTTGTGTCATCCACTGCTGAAATGGATTTAAGGCTTGTATCTAAACCAAGTTAGCAGAAAGAAAAGGGAGTTGGTAGTAGAGGAGTGGAGGGTTGACCCTCTATATACCTGAATCTTCTTTTTTTGGAGATCACTTTTCTTAGGAAAGAGGTGATTGGAAAAGGATGGACGTGTAGACAGATGGGGAAGGGCTTCCTATCACCCTTTTGGAAACCAGCACGTGTTACTCGCGTGTGCCTGGGAGCCATGGCATTCTGGGAGCTTTTGGAGTTGCAAGTCCAGGGAGCAGGGTGTGAGAGAGGCTGGGGCCAGAGCGGCTCTGGAAAACACTGAACCTCAGGCAGTGGGCACTCGGACAGTCATTCAGGGTTTGGGGTCTGACCCTGTTCTGTAAAGGATGTATTTAATCCTCATACAGATCTTGTTCCCTTTCCGTCACCTCTCATGACTCCTGTCACTTCTCCTGACTTTTGCTTTGAAAGGAGCAGCTCCCATTCATTCTGCTGCTGCACAGGAAATTTTGAAGCTCCTCTGAGAAACGGAAGGTCTAATATAGGAGTCCCTAAGAAACCTGAGTTAGGCAACCTATGATATCATTTCCTAGGATTTTTTCTACCATTGAAGAACCTGCTTTAATTACCATGTACTTTCTTCTATTCTATTTCATCCAGTTGTACCGTCATACATTTTTTCCAAATATAAATATTCCCTTTTTATTATAAAAAGATGTTTATAAAAAGATGCTGTGCAAGTTGAGAGGGCACACCTGCTGTGTTAAGGCCTTGCCCTCTTTGTGGTTACTTGGGAGAATACTATCCTAAAATAAACTCTCTTCTATGGCAAGCAGATCAAGAGCATGTCCTTTCAATTGCTTGTATTTTAACTATTAACTATGAAATCCTGATTTAAATATGAATTGATCAGTCTTTTCTTTTCCTGAAGTTAAATTTTTCTATTTGATTTTGGGTCTTCGCTTGCGCATTCTCATTTTGTGAGGCAGCTGCTTGGGCTTATCCAATACTAGATAATGCCGACTGAACCTCCTGTGTTTGTTTGCATTATGCTTTTGTTTCACTCTGCAGCTCCAAACGAGAGGTTGCAGTAAGTATTCAATTTCCTGATGAGGCTTAAAAGAACTTTGGCTTTCCAGTGCATCAGCACACGACTCCTGTTTTACCATGATAAGAAAGTATTTGCCTTTAGGGAAAAGGAAAATGATTGAATGCGTGTGTTTTACATTACTTGAACCATGATCATTTTACTGAAACAGGCCAAGACATTAACAAGGGTTTGGCCATGAGGGAATTAAGAGTCAGTTGTGTATCTTATATCGCAGTCAGATGCGCTTTATTTTAGCAAAATGAATTCGGAGAAGAAAATACCATTTTTGCATTTACATTGTGGTCAGAAGTAATGAAGAATGAGATGTGGTTATGCCTAGTTCAGTGCTGTTATTCATATAGATTTGAATTTAAATTAAAGGCACGTAAATTTTTTACGTAAAACTGTTCTTTATTATATATTTATTGTATTATAATTAATGGATAATTATTTTAGCCTCTGTTTAGAATCTGTGTAATTTTCAGACCTTAGATCCACTCTCCTTCAGGAGTTGTTGGGCCACAGCCTTCCTTATTTAAAAAACTTTGTTTTTTATCTTTGAGGTCTCCCCTGAGCTGTGTCCATTGCTTATTAGCCTTTGAGAATCCATGTGTAACTCTGCTTCCTGAAAGGTTGAGAAGCCACTTGGCTGGCAGTTCAGATGTTAGTCTAGATGTTGTATCATGATCCTCTAAGCGACATCAGTGAGATGTTCGTCCCTCCACTTTCTTTCAAGCAGTAGCTGCATCGATGTCCTCTTGTTCAGTGTGATATGGGGCTGGAGTATTTGCTGATATTTTGTAAGAAGTGATTCTGTGAAAAGTCGAGAATTGTTTGCAGCAGTACTTCATAACCAAGCTGCTTCCATAGACTAAACTGTGTCAGTGAACAGGGCATGGAAAAGAAAACGCTGAAATCTTCTTCCAAAAAGGGAATGGCACAACTCCTGAACAGTTCAAACAATAACGTGACAATAATGAATCTCCATTTGATGCAATTCAGTCTTTCTCCTGAGGCTGGTAGGGCACTAGTGGTTTACCACAGAATCATCTATGTTCCAGAAGACCCTTTAGGATTGTCAAGTCCAGCCTTTAACCCAGCACTGCCAAGTCCTCTGTTAATTGGGAATGGTCACCTCGTTGTTTAGAGAATGAGCCTGCAAACTCTTGGAGGTACTGGGTTGCTGGTCCCCTGGGACTCACCATACAGAAGATGACCACCAGAGCTTGAGCCAGCTCTGTATTCCTGGGCAGCTCTTGGCTTAAGCCCTTGGCCAAACCCTGTTGGTTCCTGCATCCTGGTGACACACGGGGACAACGCGTTTTAAAAACGGAAATGGTTGCAGCCTGGATGTTTACATTCATTAACTGCACAGACCAGAGCCTTTGGCTGTTGGTGTCACCCTGTGCTGATCCACGTGTCTATGTGTGCATCTATTTATACCTTTCCTGTATATTTTGTGTAGTTCTAATGGCAGACCTTATGAGATCACAGCTCTTGGGACGTTTCCGTGTACGTGTCCGGAGTTTCACTCTTATCTAGAAGAGAAACAGTTTTAGACTCCAGCCAGGCTTTCTGGTGGTAGATTTTTTGGTAACTTCAAAGGCCAGTCATTTTGCCTGTGCTGTCAGGATTTCCTGGGGGGACACGGGAACTTAAGCCTCATGGAACACGCAGCATTAACCTGTGAAATCAAGATTTTCGCTGCACCATAAGCTGTCACCCAGGAAAGCAGTGTACAATGCATTTGTGAAATGTATGAAAAGAAGTTCAGGAATTCAGTTAATTAACCACATCAGTTTCTTAACGTGATCAATTTTAATTAAACTGAATTTTAATAGAGATCTGTGTAGTCTGTAGAGAGCAATTGCTAATTCTACAAAGCATGTGCTGCTTTTCACTTCAGATTTGCTCCCATCTAATTAATATGGATAGGGCATTAAGCCTTTTTGGACTCTGGTGGTTTTCATTTCATGACTATTAATGATTTTAATGAACTAGACTAATTCAGTAGTTTTCATCCTAGTGTTTCAGAGCTTTGTTCATCACAAATTTCAGGTTTATAATTGGTTTCCAGGTCTTAACAGTGGTCATTGATCAGCTTCAGCAGTTTCTTTTACAACCCACTAGGAACATAAGAAAAGTTTTTAACCCCTTGTTAGCACAAGGGCACATCAAAACTGCCTCAGTATCCAGAGAAAGAAGATGGGAGCTGGGATTTCATTGAACATGCCAGATTGTCTGAATGCAAGTTGTGCCGAAATGTTTCCACTTAAAATCTAAAACAAATCTGAATGTATCATTATGGCACACCGTTTACAATATAGACAACCCAACTCTGCGCTGTTCCTCGTGGTAGATTTTATACCAGTGCAGAACTAACTTAGAGCATTGCTATTCTAAGTGTGCATTACCTTTCTTTTATATATACATATATATGGTTGTGAAAAGTGTGGAGACTGCTTGTTCATTCAAAATTTAGTCAATAGACCTTTTAAACTTTTTCTGTGTCTTGCGTATCTAGTTTAAAAACCTTTCATAGGTTCATCTCTCTGACTGGCACAGTGTCCTTCTCTCAGTAAATGCCTTTAGTGTGCTATGTTTTATTACTAATGGCAAATACCTTCCTTCTGTAGGACTTAACTGCACTGTTGTAATAAGTGAAACTGCATATGTATTATTTTTGCATTTAAAAAGTAATATTTTCAATAGGGTTTGAGCAAGAAACCTTGTACTAGTAAGACAAGTTTTACTGATTCCTGCACAAAAACATTAATGCTGGAAGTTCTCTTTCAACAAAGCCCCCATTTTTATTCATTCTTGTGAATACCTTCACTGCCTTTGCGGTCCTAGAGGATTTTAGGACGAGCTCCAAGGAAGCAAATGATATCAGGGCTCAGTTTCAAGTTAGTTGGTCAACTTAGACTTGGGAAAATTAAGGAAAAAAAAATTGCAAAATTTTTTTAGCTGTAAATACTTAATTTCCATTACAAGCTACATAGAATGCTTTGCAGTTGCTACGGACACTGCTGAGCTGTGGAAGTAAGAAGCAGCCATGTGTGCTGGTGTCATGGTGATGGCATCGATGTTTCTTTTTTGTTGAAAATCTCGATCACTGGCCACAGCTGAGCGGAGAAGGTAAGAGAAGGTGCTTAGTTTGCTCTAGGGTGTGCTCAGCAGCTACCTGGCCATCTGCAGGGCACAGCCCACTGTGGGACCACACTGGCAGCGTGGTCTGGGGAGCTCCGTGCTGCCGGTGAGCATTGAGTTCCTCTCGTGAGTCGGGCAGAAACTGTGCTCCACAAGTCTCTTGTTCATTTGCGTGCCAACAGTTTTATTTCTCCTTCTCCATGCACATTTGGAGTCAGTGGAAATGGAGCATTTCAGACCAGCAGTATCCTAATGTTTATATACATTTCTAGTCTTTCAGTTACTTGATTTCTAAGGGTTAATGACAGCTTGAAATGATACTGGTAGTGTGGAAAACAAAAAAGGGCACATCTTTTCTAGAGGCAGATCAGAGACCCCAAATGTGAATGTTCAGTAAAGCCTCCATCAGAAGGCCACGAATTAAGGCTGATAAATATTCGGGGGTGCAGGTTTTTTTGAATTTTCATTTGAATTCTACCAGAAGAAATAATAGCAGGTTTGATACAATACTAGAGATGTGTTTTGTAGGTTTGGTGCTGAATGGAACTGGATTTGTGCTGCTTCATCAGTATCGGTTGGTACCGTTTTCCCATCATCTACCACTGCACGTTGGATAATTGCGTTCAAGGTCCGAATGGATAAGAGCAAGTTACAAGAGAGAAAGGCTTATTATATTCCGAAGATTAAACAATGATCATAACTATTCCTACTGGTGCTATAATCTCTGCAGGCATTAGCATAGGGTTCCCATCCCTTCAGAAAGACACGTTGCTCTCTGACAGAAGGATCTCTCTCCTACTGCTGCCAGCTCTAATCTCTGTGCTTGTACCTCAGATGAGAAGATTCTTATCCCACTGCGCCGTGGTTTGGAAATGTGTGTTTCAGCACTGATGTGTGCGACTCTATCAGCTGCAGTAAAGATCCATTGTGCTTTCCAGCTGTTAACCCTGCTTCAGCCTTTGACAGGATTTGGTTTTTAGCTGCCCTCAGACTGTATCACTTCTTAAAAGTGCGACAAGAATATAATGTATGGATGTGTAAGACCAAAATTGTTGGACTGTTAAGCAGTAACAGCAAAAAAGATGATAATTACTTTAATTATTCTCTGAAACAATGCTTTTTTTAATCTTGTTTTATTCATTCTTCAACATTTTTTGCACTTTTAACATTTCTAAAACAGTGCTGCCCGAGTTAGAGCCAAGAAATATACAAGCAGTAGGATCTAGTGAGCAGGATAATGAAAGATGGAGAATGGCATTTGACATTTAATGGCTCAGTATTTTCAGTGAAAGGTAAATAGAAACTCTTACTTTATTTACTTGCTGTTTGTGACGTTTGAGTTTGTCTATAGCCCAGCAAGCTTCTGTTACAAAGCGCTGTGATGAATTCTTGGAGTGAAGGCGACGGGGAGTTCTGACCACAGGCTTATTAAATTTCAAGAAAGAGGAGTTATCCTTGGGTTTCTGCTGTGTCTTGAATAGATTTTAAGACCACTGGAAAAATGCGTAAGAAAATCCTTCTGGATAAAATTAACAAAGCAGGATGCTTCCCACTCTTGGTCCCTTCCTTGTTTTGCTCTGTTTGCCCTCCAGGACAGACTCCTGGGTTGTGAGAAGTATCCTGACTTTATGATGACCTGCAGCAAGGTTTGCACGATGCTATCTGTGTGTGTGTGTGTGCGCCTCAGGCAGGATTTATTCATTTCGTGTGATTTTCAATATGCTGCCATGATTCTGTAAAGTCAGGAAACATTCCAAAGGGAAGGATTAAGAGCTAGGTTTACAGCTGTAAGGAATACAGACACGTAACCATGTTTTATAAGCTATTAATTCCCTTTCAGTGTTGAGTGCGTATGTTAATGTGCTGACATAAAATACATAGACACTACGACACCACTGTTAAAGATATTTTATAAGTAAGTTCTTGATCTTATAGTGTGGTCCACAGGAACTGGCAGAAGGGTATGTCAGGGACAGTGTGTATAAGAAGGGTATGGTCTCACTAGAAAGAGTTTGCTAACCAGATTTTAACCATTATGATTGGTTGGCTGTTGTCATGTCAGTAGACCAAAAATGTGTTAAAAAATCAGATGCTAATTTTTTCAGTTAAGTCAAAAGTGGCTCTTTCAGTTTACAGGTTCTCTTTTTTGATATAATGGAAGTGCTACTGAAGACAGTAGAACAAAAGGATAATAAATGATGGGGAAGTAAGGAAACTATATTATTCAGATACAACGAGCAGCAATCTGCTCTATTTAAGGACTTGGCTTTGGGGTGAAAGGGGAAGAAAAATGTTAAAAATGGTGCCAGAAATGGACAGAACTATGTTGAATCTAATATATATCTAATATATAACTAATACAGTTCTGAACATAGTGTTGCTGCAACACAAAAAGCAGCTGTGATTTAGAAAATGGTCACGTTTTAAATGTCTAGATCCCAGTTTTCCTTTTTCTTTTATCATTGCAGTCAGCATAGTCACAAAAAATAGCTCTCATGATGTCATAAACTTTACTGAAGAAAGCAGTGTCTTTCTTGAATTATTTATTTTACATAAAACATTTATAAAGTGCTACCAGACAACATGGAAGAGCCGTATAGTAAAATCAATAAGCATTAAAATCAGAATGAATTTGGGCACCTCATACCTTCTGTGGGATTATTCTTCAGCTGTACCCTATAGGTGGTTACAAAACACCTTTGCTGCCATCCCTGACCCTGTGGCCACTCTGGGGAGGCTTTCAATATTTGAACAATGTCGCTGGCCTGTCCTCAGCCAGCTCCCAGCTGTCGCCAAGGGATGGGTTCCCATCTGGGAGCTGCATGTCCTGGTTTGTGCTGGCTTTCCCATGCTGTTGAGCACCAGGATTCCTGCAGAAGCTGGAAGTGCAGCACAGAGTGGGCTGACTTGGCCCGTGGAGCACTGTCCCTGTGGTTGGGGCTCCTCCCATAGCTGCTGCTGTGGCCGAGCTTTAGGTCCCATAAACTCCCTTGGAACAGCAGAATAAGGACCAAGGAAATGGCCTATTGCACTGAACAGTGAGTGTTGAATCTTCATTTTGGAAAGATGATAAAACTCTCAATGTAGGAAATAAAGAGCAGCTAAGGAGTTCAAGTAATGTGGAAATGAGGTAAGATAGCTTTTGTTCTTACTGGATAAATCACATACATTTACATCTGAACTAATGACTTCGCACAAACATGGAATTTCTGTGAAATGACAGGATTACTTGGTGCCTATAATGCACAGAAATGGCATCTCTATTCAAAAGCTGAGCCTGTACCTGTGTAAAAGACACAGGCGGTGGATGTTGAATACACGGTTTGGCAAGTGAAATGAGATCATTGTGTTACACACACAAAAGTGTAAGCTCTGGCGTCATAATTCTGTCACAAAATTTGTTTTTTACGTTGCTGGGTGACCACCTTCTTCCGTGAGGTGGTGCTGGTGCAGCCAAATACTCTTTGAGTGTTGCTTTATGCCTTCATGTAATCCTCAGGTGCACCTCTTGAGCTCATCCTCTGGTGAGATTCAAGCCCTGGTGAGGTTATCCTGCAACCAGCCCTTGCTGTGTCCAGTATTTCTCACCTGCTCTGTCATCTGTTTGTCTCAGAGTGATCTCTCTGGGTTTCCTGGCTAAGCACAGCATAGCTCCCCTGAGGCACTACTGGCACTGCTGTCAATGGGTTTCCCAATGCTAACCCATCCCAAATAATAACCTTTCCCAATAACCTGTCAGACTATGTGTGCTCTGGTGTGATTTCCTGGCGTGTAATTTGTTCGTGGGGTTTAATTGTTCCCATCTAGTTTCTAGACTGTCAGCCAACAGGTGGACCTCCTACTTGTGCCTCTTCTTCTTGGTAATCCTGTTGGTTCCAGGTTGCAATCACAATTAAGCATCTGAAAATAATTGATTTTTTTTTTTTTTTAATTAGAGTCCTCAGGCTGGCTAGTGAGAGGAAAAAATTCTAGTAAAAATCTTACCTTGATTTGGAGCAAATCCTGATGACTTATTGTCTCTTGGAAAAAAACTGAACAAATCATATCATTCAAATTTGCATGAGCACAAAAAGAAGACTGCTGCTTCACTACTTCTCTGATGTGAGTTTGAACTTGCACATTTCAGAAAACTGACTGGAAGACTAGGCAATAGAATAAGGTTTGGTTTCGTCTTACTCCTTCAGTTAGTACAAAATATATAAATATTTAGTATCAACAGCAGAAACTGAGAGCACATAGGCAGAGGTTGTAGGTGATTTTTGGCTTGCAGAGTGAGAAATGAAGGTTCAGATTTCCCTAAGCAGAGAAATACATTGAGTCTGCCCTTGCATTGCTATTACTGGACGATGCTGCTGACAACTGACAAGTAAGCAAATTGATATTCAAAAATGATTTTTCCCTCTCCAGGCTGTTCTGGTGGGTTTTTCACAAATTTCCTATTAGTTTTGGCCATGAAGTCTTGGATGGCCCAAACTGATGTTTGGTAAATTACTTGGATAATAATTTCAATTTTGCATGTGTGTACTTGCTTGGGGTTTGTTGGTATGATGTCTTTTTAAAAGAGCACTGCCTGCACAACAGTCCTGTTCAGCAACAGGCAAAAATATGGGGTTAGAGTGATGTTTTGCCAAGTCTTGCAAGTCTGTGAGTGTATGGAAGACTCAATAGCCAAAAATTTTTTAATTGTACGGAAGGTATTTTGCTTTCAGAATTGCAACAGTCGCTGGTGCTGGTGAATACACTTTGTGCATTATAATAAAAAGCCAAATCTGCTAATTTTTCTATAATGTGTTTTACTGGGGTGATCAGTGTACTGGTGTCATGACTGAACTGCTAAAGTACCTCAAAAAATCTCTAAGACTTCACAGAAGAACCTCTCTGGTGTATGACTGTGGCATGGTTTTGCATGTGGTCTCACCAAATTATGTTTTTAGTTGATTTTTTTAGTTGAGTTTTTTAGTTAGATCAGTAACCTGGTCATACCTTTAGCCAACCAAGCAAGTGATCTGTTTGCTCTCACCAGAATTTGTAACACAGCAAAGTCCTTTGCATGCCCATTGATCTCAGGTGAGACCTAAAAACATTGGGGTGGTAGAATTCCACTCAGAATCAGTCTTGTCCATTTAAGTACTCGCCAGTAGTCAGCTAAGACTCTAAACTGAGCCTGTTCTTTTCTTTGCACAGAAAAGACCCTCTCTTGGAGGCAGGAGGAGTTTTGCATAAATGAGGGAGGTTGCAGTGTTTTAGAGGGGCAGTGTTTTTAGCTGTCTGCCTGCAGCCTGTCCTCAGTACATTTACACCTCTAGATATCATAGGCACCACCAGCCGAAACCCCTCAGGGTTTTGAGGGCTCCTATCTGGTATTCTGATTGCTGTGATGTTTCTAGGCACATTAGCCTGTCATTTAAGGGTGAAAAGTGGGATTAATTCTTAGGGCTAACTGAACAGCTATTTGTCACTTTAGAATATTTGCTCTAAATAACATCCTGTTATTTTTAGAATTTTGTTCTTTTTCCAGGTTCTCTGGTTCAGTTGTAGCTTCCTGGCTGGTTGCAAGGCAAATGCTTTGAAATTGACTGAAATAATAGCTAGAATAATAAAGACAGTTTCTGGAATCTGCAGGATTTATTGCCTGGATTTGGTTTGAGTTTTGTTGATTTATTTTTGTTATTGTTATTTTTAAAATAAGCATGTCTGTTCTCTGAAATGAATACATAGCATGGTATTATTATCCAGTTAAAAGAATCATCTGGCTAAATGTTAAATATAGATGAAGTGCTAGTTAATCAGTGGAACTGGTGTTCTCCTGGAAGCCCAAATGTGTTCAATAAACTACTCTCAGCCACGCATTGTTCCCGTTGGCTCGCGGTGCCCTGATCAGCGGCCTGGGATGGCTTTTCTCTAGGCAGCAGCACAGCAGTGCTGTAATCCAGGAGCTCAGCCTGTGTGTGCCTCCACATTGCTATTTGTTCTTCTTACTACTGCTGAGCAAAGCGTGGGAGTGCAAAATGGGATGACAAGGCAGCGTTGCTGAGCAGGGTCACCTGGAGCTCACATCTCACCGCTAAGCAGGTTACCGCTCCTGACTAAATTCCTGATGAGTTCACTTCTCACAGAGTAGCTGGTCATGGCAAAGACAAGATTTGCTTGCTTACTTTTGGTAGCAGGATAAAGGTGATGGTTTTTGCCTGAAAAGACACGGGAGCACTGAATTCTGTCTTGGAAAGCCTTTTATGCTTCTTCTTAAGGCGGCAAAATTCATTTTTGCGTGTGCTGGGTGAGACGAACCATATGATGATGATACTTTAGATTTAATTTTAGGGAGTTATGGGGAATGTGAGGGTGACAACTTTGAAAGAAGTGATCACAAGTTTAAATTACATGGAAGGAGGTACATAAACATCAAAGTAAGGTCAGAAGGGAAGAATCTGAGAAACGTATCAGTTAAGGATCGATCAATTAAATGAAGCGCACTGAAGAGTTTAGGGGGAAAAAGGTGCTCTGCAACTTCAATTTAAACAAAATCCAGCGAAATTTGCAATCAAAGACTTAATTACAGAGCATCAGATAAAGTTACAACAGAGATAATTCAGGGCTAAAATTGAGGGATGCAACCCATAAACAATCGTGTTCATTGTGCACCCCGAAACTATAATTAAGCTAATGCAGATCTGGTGGGAGAACAAATGTGCATAATTTTGCATTGAATAAAGTCAGGTTGCAAACCAGCTATTGAGAATCTGGCACTGCTCTCAAAAAGAAGCACCAGGAGACAGAAGACTTAACTGGAGTTAGAATGGAGCCCAGTGTTCTGTTTGAAAGTCTTATCTAAAAAGAGGGTGTAAGCTGAGGGTGTGAATCAGAAAGGAACCATAAATTGCCTCTGGTGTTTTTCTGCACAATGCTGTATTGTGCAGTGCAGGTTTATCCTCAAAATGTGTTTGCTACAAACCTGCTGTACTTTCTCAAGACTCCCACTGACTATATTTAGGCTTTGAACTATGTCCCAAAGCAGCAAGTGGGGTTTAATTTGCATGGCTTCTAGTACCTCCACCGAAGGCATTTTCCATTTCTTGCATGGTAAAGCCAAAGCGAAAGAAAATTTTGATTGCAAATGTTCTACCATGTCAGCTGCAGCTGATATTTTTAAAAAGAAGGAAAGAAAGAAGGCATAAAAACACAATGTGAAAAACAGTATCAAACTTGACTTGACAGCTCGGTCCAGGCGAAGGCTGAACGTGAGTGTGGGAGTGATGGGGAAAGGGGGACCTGAGGTCCTGTCTTCCCTGGTGCCTTATTTGATTCCCCTTCAGAGTTCAAGAAACTCTACACCTCTGACTTTTGTAACACTTCTCTGAGAACTTTGAGTAGATGAACAGTAATTTAGAGGTGTGGAGGTTATTTTACGTGAAAACAAGGTAAGTCTAGAAGTGTGAAGTTATATGTTGGGTTTTTTTTTTTATTCCAAAACCTGTCTAATGCTAAGCAAGTAGTCCCATTATAATAAGCAAGATTAGTCATTGGCTTAAATGAAATAATTTGTTTAGTTTATGTAGAGATATACCCAGAGTCCCAGTGCTTAGGAAATCAACGTAATAGATCCAAAACCCCTTTATGTTTTATATTTTGGGAACCTGTGAGTTATGTATTTTTCAAAGAGATTTGAAATCAAATCTAAGAAACAGTATTAGCAAAGCTACCATAGAGGATATAACACTTAGAAGAGGAAAAATATTTGAAACGACTGAGTTATTATCTACCATAATACCCAAAATATTTTAGCTAGGTATATGAGAACTTTGGAATTCGTTTTAAAGACCGTATTGTCAGACATTTTTTAAATGTACTGCTTAATTTTTCCTCACATTGTAATTCATTGTTGGCCTTTTCTTCAATGAATTGTTGGGATTAACTAATAAATCAGCAGAAAAGACATGCCAATTTCCTCAACAGTTGACAAATTACAGTGTGGGCAAAGTACTGTATGTTTTATTTATTTATTTTTAATTTATTTCATGAGGAGGGCTAACATTCAGATGTCCCAAAAGCATGTTCGTTTAATTTGGTAATATTGTATTTATTTATGTTCCACAGTCTCTCAAGTAGCATTTGTAAATGTGATGCTAATAGTCATTATCCATGTTAAAGTAACATTTTCCTTGATTTGTGAATATTTACTTAGAAAAAAATAGTATTATTTAATAATAGAAGATTTGTAATTACAAGGTTTTTCTTTCCAAAGCTTCATTTTAATAGAAGATCTTTGTATTGGGTGTATTTTTTCAGAATAAATAAAGCAAAGCTTTGGGTTTGAATACTGAAGTTCTGAATTATTTAAATACTTGCATTCTGATTTCCACACATCCATTATTTCCCAGTGCTTTGGGATTGTGGCTGTGCAGCCAAACTAGGCAGGGTATCTGCTATGACCAAGTCCTGTATCTGTCTTTACAAACGGGTATTTAGCAGGCCATTTATAAGTAGCACTTGATATGTGTGAGAAATAGAGATAAATAACCACGCAAATTAGCCCCATAGTAGTACGTTACCTTGGATTTCTCAATCCTTAACTATCATTGCCTGCAAAGGTTAAAACAACAAACACCATTGCTCATCAGGAATGTGGGAATGTTTTGTCTTTATCATAACCAACCTATTGTTTAAGATAAGCTTTTGTGAAGTGCTTAGAAAGCGCGGGTGGAAAGAAAATGTGCCTGACCTTGGCCGTGTACTACCCCTCCTGAGACTGTATTAGCTTTTATACTGCGTGATGTACGAGCAGCCTGGTGAGATCGAGGAGTCTGGAAAAATCACCGTTCCCGGGGCCCATTCGGCCTCGGAGGGCGGGCACATCAACAGCACGGCAGTGTTGGAGTCACCGCAACGTTCTGGGACCTCTCCCAGCTCCAAAGCTGCGGCCTGTTCCTGGGGAGCCTCGCTGGGGACACGGGGAAGTTCCTGCACAGCAGCTGCGGTGGGGACTTCTCCTTCCCCGGGGGTAGGAGATGCCCAGACGGGGGAGGGACACCTGTGGGGTGCCAGGTGTGTAGCGGTGAGGCCAAAGCAGAGAAAACGCCCCGCAGCCACAGTGCCGGTCTCAGCCGCTTGTTGTGCTCAGCCTGACGCTGCTCCCTTGGCAGGCGCAGGTACGAGGGTGGAAACCAGATCCTGCCGTGCAAGAGATGAAATGTCCCAGGGCCAGGGGTGCTGCAGTGACTGAAACCCAAATGATAGCAGTAGACCACCCGTGACTTAGTAAGATCAGTAGCTGGAATGGAGTTTGTGCTGTCTGGTAGCTCTTGTGGGGAAAAGGGAGAGGCTCCCGGTGCCTGCGGTTCCACCTCCCTCTCGGTTTGCACAGTGAGGCTGACTCTGCCCCCATCTCTGGTTTCAGTCAGCAGATATTTTGCCCAGGTGTGGGGACATCACGCCTTTCCAAGGCTCTATGGATATGGAGGGAGCTCACCTTTTCCAGGGGCAGGGTACCGGTCCCACCCTGCCATCAGGGCAGCGCCCACATCCCCATCACTCCTTGCTGGCTTAGCACACCTGGAGAGGGACAAGGGAAGTACTTTGGTTTTTTTAGATGCATGTTGTTAAAAACTGTTCGAATTTCAAGCCTGATCTCTGTCAAAAGTGGTGTAATTTCTCTGTGGTGGTGTGTTAAAGTCGTTAGCATTCTTCTGGACAGGGAATGTTCTGGGAAGGGCAAAGCCTCTTTGGGGCTCAAAATGGAGATGGGGGCCATGGGGAAGTACTTACAGTGGCCTTTTTCATGCTAAAACTTAATTTCTGTTTACCCTTTAGAGAATATAGCTAGGTATATATTATTTTAGAAACTATACATTATTTACTTAGCTGTGACAAACATGCTCTGGATTTAAAAAACAAACTACACTTCCTCCTACAGAGGGGGGTATTTTTACTTGGTGCCTAAAATAGGAGGCTCCAAGTAAAAATACCCCCCTACGTAGGAGGAAGTGTAGCTAATGGAAAGCATCCTTGGTGTTGGAGTGTGTTTGTGGGACAGGGGCTGGTTTGCTTCTTAAGCTACAGGGCTTGGCAGCAAGGTGCTCACATGGATACAAAGCAAGTTCTTGGGGTATGAAGATATCTGCCAATCTGGCATTAATTAAAATATCGTTAGGGTAGGATAGTGTGAATTAACGGCACTTTGGCTTTACATCCAAACTTTAAATGATCAGCCAAACTCTCTGTTGTAAGAAGCTCTAGCTGTATTTCTGTATTAACACACAAAGGTGTCTGAAACTCCTCTGGATATAAGTCTATCACAACTTTTAAAAGGCTGAGAAGCCTGACAGCACCGTTCAAGATTTATTATAAATTCTGCAACTCAAATCTTTGAACCTCAGGGGTGCAGTTTTACAGCTCACTGCTGGTGGTAGTGGGGCTTGAGAGGCTTCCAGGCTGGGCCGATCTTTTGCATCCCTGCGTGCTCACTCAGCTCTCTGCGGTGCTGCCCTTCCAGGGAGCACTGGCACTGCTTACACTCAGCCTCCCAGGCAGCTGAGAAGACAAAGACCTTGCTCTTTGGGGTGGAGAGGGGGAAAGCCTGCTTGTGCCAGCCCTGCCAGCACAGCCTGAGGCTTGGGAAACTTCCTCCATTGCTTCTGCCCCTGGCTCGCGTGTTTGCCATTGAATTCAAGGCTTATAAAAATGTTTTATTTGTTGCAATGCAGCAGTATTTCAGCTAACAGTTTCTTTTTGGTTCCCCCCCCAGTGTTTCAAAATCAAGCTGCAGAAAACTGTTAGAGAGGGAAAAGGAAGGTTTCCTTTTTTATGTATTTATTTTTCTAGGCCCTCTCCCTCCTTCTTAGTCCAAAAAATATTATTTACCTCTCTTCTGAAGGTTGTAAAGGAGAGCCTGAGAAACTGGTATTTAGATATGTACTGGAACAAAATAGCCTTGTTGCTTTAATTTTGGTGGTAATTTACAGCTAGTTCTGGAATCACTATTTTGGCAATGCTTCTTTCTTCTGTAAACAAAATACAGCTCTTAAAAACATCATACCAAATATAGGAATATGCAATACACATCTTCCTCTTTTGCACCACCAGTAATACATGATGAGGTATGTAATTTGTATAAACAGTCACAGATGGAGCTGCAGTTTTACTATTAGGATCTCTCATAAAGCACTAATTACTTGGCTTAAAGAAAGCATTAGGGGAAAAATGGTCTTTGCGGATCAGAAAGATAGAATCAGAATTGAAGTTTCTGTTTCCTAATTATGTGCACCTTTATTTTGGTTTGGGCCATGCCATGACCCAAAAAGCCTCTGAAAATAAAGGTTTCAATTTACAGACTTCAAACGAGGTAACTGACTTTCTGTTTTCCAACTGATAAACTTACAGGAGGCAATAATTTAAATAACCTGCCGATTTTAAGGTAGCATTTGAGTGTTTTTCTTACTGGGAATATTACTGTCAGAAAAGAGAATATTCCCTTGCCCTTTCTTTCCCAACAGGCACATGTCAGAAATGAGCTCCTGACCAAAACAGAAAAGGGCTGTCTCCCCAAAAAATGTGCATGTTAAGACAGGACCCATATTTGTGGCCCTGAGGAGTGAACTCAAAGGTGTAGCTGTATTTACTGTGCTCTTTGAAATCAATAGTCCTTATAAACGTAGGCAATTTGGAACTAAGGTAGTAAAACTTTTGCCTCCAATTGCACAAGTTTTTTGCTCTAATAAATACGGCCCCAGATGGTACAAGCAGTTTTTTCACGGTCTGAAAAATGCCATGCAAAGCTCATTGCTGTGATTAAATCTCATCAAGTGGGCCACTCTAAAACACCTCAAACATTTTGCATTTAAATTTTACAGGTAGGCACCCTTACTTTCAGGTGGCAGAATCAAGCTGTTTGGATATTTCAAGGCTGAGTTGGGTTTTCTCTGGCTGAGGAAGTTCGGATACAAAGCCTTAGCGTTCCAAGAGTTCAACCTGCTTCTGGTATTTGTCCTTTCGTGCTTTCAGTTCTCAATTGCATGACTCTTTTGATTAGGATGAATACATATGAGTGTGTGCTAATAATTTATCTAGGGATTAATAATGGCTGTGGAGATTCATTTAGGAATAATGATGATTGGAAAAACATTAATTAACCAGTTGGGTTGAGAGCACTGGCTAGCAGCACGAGATTTCCAGGCCTTTGGTTTCTTACATGTACTTTAGTTCTATGAATCTACATTTTTCTGCATCCATCTCGATTCAAATTTTCTTTAGTTTCAAATCCTTTGCTTTTAGAATTCTGTGGTCTTGCTCAGTCTATTAAAGAAAGGTTGCTTTCAAAGTAGAAATATATACTGAAGAAAATTGAAGATAATGCTTAGAATTAAGTGAATGTGGCAATTTGAGGGTGTTTAATACTGGAACACCTGAAACAATACCCTGATGTGATTGGGGTTTGCTGATGAGTTAGTTTATATGTATTTTTCATACCGTCCTACTTCTGCCAAAGGGAAAAAGGTTTTTTGTTCTTAGGCCAACATTTGTCTCAAGAATAAGAGTAACGAGCATCTGAGAGGTGACTGTGGGTGAAATGATATGACATGACAATGACATTTTCATTAAAAAATATTTTAATGAGAACAGGAAACAAAAGGGGGAGAAAAAACCTGTAGGCTCTGATATGCTGTCAGCTACCAAAAAGTACAAATATTTATTTGGAGTGTGACAATATCCGTGTATATCTATATCTATCTATCTATCTATCTATATATATATATAATGTATGTATGTGTGTTTGTGTATATATATTCTTTTCACAAAACAATATTTAAAGGGATGCATAAGGTTTTTTTGTAATGGGGTATAAGCAACACAGAACATAAAGTAAGACTGACTTAAGTGATATGAGCTGTTCCTGTTCTTTGTTCTGCTGGAAGCAGGAGACTCTCAAGAGTAGCATTTTGACATTTCGTTGAATTATTATGCAATTGAAAGGAGCTGGGAAATGTAGTGTGCTGCATTTCAATATGCATTTGTATCACCTTTTTGTTTATAGCAGCAAAAGCTATGTCACTGGGATGAAAATAAAAAGATTAAAAAAATCAGAAGGGAACAGGCATCAGCTGACCTTTCCCAGGAGGATCCACTTATAAAACTGCAGCAGTTTTGGTTCTCCGTACTTTGGTTTATTTGACTAGTACCACAGCAATTCCTATTTAAAATGGGGAGCACAAGCAAGATAAGTAATAAGACTAAACTGAAAAAAGGCTTGTGTTTGGATAAGATGTCCATGTATTCCCTCTAATGCACCAACCGTTTTTACGAGGTGTGTTTTTATCTAAGACTCAAGTGCTGTAAAAGCATACAGAGTATACACAGCAGAATAATCATCTTCCCAAAAATGCCAAAAATGAAGACTCATTCCTACTTTTTGTGGTAAGTATATACTAATGAATGAGTCACCAGACCCCCAGTGTCCGATTAAAGCTTGGGTCAGCATAAGTTACTCACAAAAGGCCGTATGAGTGGGAAGGCAGGAGGGCTGGCCAGGAAAGGCTTTGGGTCTGGCTGGGGCAGCACCTCCTGTGCCGTCCAGCAGCTCTGGGAGCCTCTCGGGGTGGCAGCAGAAGGGTGGCCTGTTGCTGCACGACGTGTGCTGCATTTGTGTTAAAGCTGATAAGGCTTTATGACTGCCTGCAAAAACCAGTTCTGATTACAAAAAAATAAATAAAAGTTCACTGTTGTCTGAGGGAAGGCAAGAGAAAGCTGTCTGTTTAACCTGCTTCTGACTGTGGGCTGGAGTGTATGAGCCTGAAGGTTTTGTTTGAAATCAACCAAGGTATTCTATAAACTTCTGCAAAGTCATCTCAGCTAGTAAGAGCCCGAGAGGGTAATTCAAATGAGCGAATATTTTTTGTATATCTCAGAACACTTATACAATTAATCATTCCTTGGAAAATGTTTTGAATTTTTGCCAGTGCTTATATTGGTACAGAGCCAGTGCAGGAATAATTGAAGGGTCCTTGTGCGTAAAAACTGTAGTGTGTAATAGAATTTGGGAATGAGGGAAAGGTCTGGGTTCACATTGCAGTGATGTCATCCCAGAGCTCAGATACCATGTAGGAAGGGGGGCTGCAGGCTAGAACAAGACTGGAAAAAATCCCTCCTCCCTCTTTCTCTTTTCAACTATTACCATGACGGCTCAAACCCTTCTCTTCCTCCCCACTGTAACTGAAATCTGAAGAGATTCATGTTCCAGTCTGTGAATGCAACAAAGAATGAGATGTGGAAGTGTCTTGTGTAGGGATCTATTTAAACCAAAATGGTAATTGATCTTTGGTTTTCATTCTAATAATCTAAATGGGTAAGGACCTCTTCCTTCCTTGATATCCCTTCCATGCTCAGCACACAGGGATCCTGAAGTTCCACTAAGAATCAAAACCCCACTGGAATCTGTCCCTGGCAGTAACAGACCATCTAAGGTAAGAGAGACCTTCAGAGCTCACTTGAAGCACTCACAAAGCAAGTTGCACACACTTCTGGATGCTGCCTCAGCTTCATCTGCCAACTCAGTGTCTTGGTTGTTCTTTCAACACCTCTCACAGTTTTGCTGTAAGGTCCCCTAAAGCAGAGACTGACAGCATCATGCCACAGCACAGGCAAAAGAATAGCATATGAATATTTTCACCCTAAATATTTCTTACTTATGCCTTTGAGTGACTATATGATAATAAAATTATTATCACAGAAGAATAACCTCATAGAATCCTGGCTGAGTAATATATTTTTTGCTTATTTTAAAAGGAAGTCCTAACTAATTTTTTTTTTCTGCAGAGAAGGTTAGAGGGAATAGAAAAGTGTTCATGGCTTTTAATGTCCTTAGTCCAGTGTTTAGACTTCTGTTGGATTTAATATTTTTTAAATTTAGAAATATATTTCAATGAAAATCCATTAGCTAGACAAATTTTCATAGCAGAAATAATGACAGGTTTTCTTCAATCTCTGATCTTACAAACTGTGCCACAGGGAGATTTTACCTTTTTAAGTGAACCAAGTGTTTCTGTGCCGTGAACTAGCACTGGAGGGCTGAAATTTAAAACACATAACTGAAGTGGAAGAGTTAAAGGCAACTTATTTTTGCATCTTCTTGGCAAATAAATACCAGATTTTATTAAACATGTGTGGTGCAGGGACAATGCTCCACATATGGAGGAAATTACATTTCTCCTGCAGATGCCGAAGATGCATCCTGCACCTTCCTCAAGCACTGAACTTCACTGGTTAGCAATTAAACCTGTAAAATGAGAAACTGTAGGACAAGATGTCATGGCACTAATCAAAAGGGGAAAAAAAAGACCAAAAAAAAAAAAAGAGTAAATTTACTCTCTATACATAGAGAGGAAAAAAAAAAGTGCCAAACCAACCCAAACATAATATATAGAGGGGTTTGTATATTGTGTAGTGTTCGGGAAAGGTTCACAGTACTGGAGAATTGGAGTTTCTTGATCCTTTTCTGTCCTTAAGTCTCAGGCTTGTGTCAGCACAATCAGTTCATTCCCACTTTGACATTTAAATTGATTGAAATCTTCAGCATCTAAAGGCTACATTTCAGGCTTATTGATGTTCAGAGCACCTCTGTTTGGGGTTGGCTTTTGGGTTTGTGCTTTAACGTTGTTTTGTTTGTGAGTGAGAAGTCTGTACTGTCTCTAGAGACTTCCACAAAGTTCTTACAGTTGAGGGAAGGGGGGAGAGGGAGGCTTGTTTGTTTGTTTGTTTCTATGATTGATGGCTGTTTCTGCATCATACCTGATTAAATTAGGGTATTTTAGAATTAATGCTTCTAGAATCAGAATATTTTCCTGACAGCTTTTCCCAGTCACATGTATCAGTTGAGTTTTAATTTGCAATATCGATGGTGCAATCCTGACAGTGCTGCAGTGACGATCTTCCAGCAGACAAACACAGCACCCCACGGGAAATTAAACAACCTTTGAGTTTGCAGCCCTAGGCACCAAAACTGCCATTGGCGTGCTCGGGTAGGAGACAAGATTGTACATATGCCAGACTGTTGATGCTTTCCAGCAGAAGACTTAAATGGTTCTATCAAAATCTTCCAAGAGGAAAGATGAAAACAAAATCATTGGTGCTGCAATTTTGCTCTCATGCGAGTACTGCAAAAGTGTCCTGGTTCGGACTAAGATCAGATGATTGACTGGGAGACTGCCTGATTACAACTTGGATACCTATTTTAACTAAATTGGTCTAGAAACCAATTCAGATCTATAAACCACATCAGGCTAAATTGATTTAAGGTTCTCTTAAACTGATTTAAGAGAGACTGCACCAGGGAGTTGCACAGATTTAACTAAATCTGTTTCTAAACCACTTGAGTTAACTCAGTGCTCATACTGATATAAATCAACCTTTGCATGTAGAATTTGAAAGGTCCATATTTTATAGTTGTTCACTTTGTTCATTTGATTCATTTAGATCTAGGTACAAATGGTCACTGTACACAACTATTTCATTAGCAGTGAGCAGCATGGAAGAGGAGTCGTAATTTTCTTTAAATTGAACTAATATTTGGAGAAGGAGAGATTGGAGATGCATATAACAGTGCTTTCTGCTGAAACCTTTAGAAGGATGAAAAGACACTGGATGATAATGCAATTGTATTTTGAGCTTTTTCCCATAAAATGAAGCAGTCATTCTAGTGTGCGAAGTGCTATAATTATAAAGCAATTTGCCACCCTTAATGGGAGGACTTTTATTTCATAAAATATTAACAAAATATAATATCAGTGCAATAGGTTAGGAACAGTCTTATTTTCTCCATAAAAAGTCAATTTGTAACCAGTGCAGACTGTCTTTCTCAAGATGACTATATTAGGGTAACTGATCCTTTTATAGAAGTATCAAAAGATAAGCATTAAAATAATCACAACAGATATCTCATTTACTTTTCTACTTAGTAATCAAATATTTTTCACTGTCTGCCACTAATTTAGAGGCTAGTGTTGTTTCTGCAGATGATTGGCCAAGGGAAGAAGCATTTAATCAGTGCCTAAAACAAGTAAAAATATTTGAGAGAAAATTGCATTTAAGAAGGGTTATCAGCTACACAACGTCCCATCTCCTGGCTCGCCTAAAAAAGCATTTGTAATTGGTTAGCAAGTAAGGAAAAATTAAACTTCTTTTCCATAGTAAAGGAAGAAGAAAGAAAGTGAGGGAGCTTCTGTAATTACAGGATTTCAGCTCTGATGTGAGCAGCTGCAAAGCATATGTATCATGAAGAAGAAAGGACTGGAGATGGCAGAATTAACCAAGCCTTAATGGATTCATTTTCTTTTCATTTCATTGTTACTATTTTTGATTAACCAGAAGATTTCATTTTTTCTTACTTTCTTTCTCCTTTTTTTTTGTTATTTGCTGCTGTTATTGTTCCAGTGTCCACTCAAGCACAGCACGATCAACTCCTAGAGAAGTCATTAATCGTATTCATTTTGATAGTGCTTCAAGATCAACCAAGAAATGGAACTCTAGATCTGAATAGTTGAGACAAAACTCATGGAGGAAACCACTTGAGCAGAATGCTATACTTATTTTTCTCCTCAAATAAGTGAGAATTCCCCCTTATGCTCATGTATTAGGTAGGGAAATGCCAGGGCAGCTCAGTTGGCAAAGGAGGATCAGAAGCACCTTTTTCTGCAGTTTTCCAGCCCAGAAATAATGGCTATATATTAGTAGTTATATATAGTCAATGATTATATACATTAGTGGTTTCCCTCTGTATTTAACAACCAGCCAAGCAAAACCAAATGACATCCATGAGCTGTCGTTGGTGTGCACTGTCAGAGAACATACACCAAACTCTTTTTTTTTTAAATGCAGGCCCAAATCTGTTTGGCAAACTATATTTGTAAATATTGGCTAAATCTCTCTTTCTGTGATGATTGTTGTGTGTTTGTATTTTAAAAATAAAGACAAAACAACAACAAAAAAAAGAGGAACAGCATCACAACAACCAGTTAAGATCTTTTAATTATAACTGAATTTTAGGAGTTGGTTTTCTGAATAGCACAAAAATACCTTAAGGGAATTACATTTTTCTGAGTGAGGGTACAATAAAGACCATCAGTATTTTAGCCATTCCAATGCCGTGAGGTCCCATCGTAGTGTCCTTTGTGCAAGCAAAACTTCCATTGATGTCACATGGGCTCTCTGAGGACAGGAGCTGGTGTTCAAACTGAAGGATGGGATCCCAGCAGTAGAGTCAGCAAATGTGTTTGGTCCCTAAGAATTCAGTGCACAGTGTAAACTTGGTTATTAGCTAACAAATCACTGCGAGCTGGATGTTTAGTCAGTCTGTCAAGGCTGCTGGTTGGAAAATCTGTATCCAGAGAAGTCATTCACATTGGAAACCCATCCTGCATCTGTTATTAACGGGGTGGAAGCAATCTTGCTTATGTCTCTGTGTATGTTCACAGCTGTCTGGCAATTGGGAGTGGTGGAAACACGGAAGAAACATTGCCTAAACTCGTTGCTTGTGGGTGGAAAACACAAGGGTGTTACTATTTATACCTGTCAACAGCAGACCCTATTAACTATTTTTAATGAATCACTGCTGCTTTTACTTTTGCCATCAGCCATGACCTTCACCATTTAGAAACACATGGTCTCCCATAAATGATAGTCTATGACATATAAACTTGAGAAGGATTCTATCACGGCTCAAACTACAATATCTATCACTAAAACAAACTGCTCATTCCAGCTGAAGAGACACTCATATATATCATGGAACCAGCCTTCCATATTTTGAAATTTACTGCCCTGCATTGGTGCTTCTTTTTCCTGGCCTTTTTTTT
>VXAY01001541.1:109163-151354 GCA_013399855.1 Oxyruncus cristatus | reverse complement strand
TTTTTTTTTTTTTTTTTAAGGAGGCCATGCAACCTTGCTCACTTAATACTTTTGATAAACTTCTACTGACAAGGAACTTGATTAATGATGGTTAAAGGAATTGAATCAAGAGTAGAAAAGACAGGGCCAAAAAAGCAGACTGCTGGCCTGATGGAAACTAACGTCTCTACAGAAATATATGATGGACCCTCCTTTTTGCCATGCCAAGTAATTACTCGCACAGGCCTGTTGTAATAATTCCTATTACAGCCAAAACGGAAAAGTCAGTAACTCACAGCCCTGGGACAAGGTGAAGGCAAGGCCAGAGTAGTGTGGATCAATATTTCATTTACTCACTGAGGTTAGCTTCTATCCCTGTATCAAATTCTCTTACAGAAAGCCATGAAAGAAATGAGGTTTGCTGAAAAACACCAATACAGGGCCCTCATTTCCTTGGGGGTGCTCTTAGAGTACACAGAGCAACAAAACCTCTCAGCAAAACAATATGCACTCAAGGTCACTCATTACTTGCTACTGTTGGAAAATAAAGTGCCATTAGCCTGATATGAGTAATGTACATCAATCAAGTGCAGACCAGCAAAAGTATGTTTTCAACAGGGTATTGCAGCTGAAAATGAATGAACCGTGTTAACACTTTCCGAACAGTTTGACAACGGTGAAGGATTTTTCCTTTGGTATTATCATTCATTTCAGAATTTTGCTGCAGCTCATCTCTGTAAAATCAAACCAGAGCATCTCGATTGTTTGCTGTGCTTTACCAGAGTTGAATTAATTCTCACTAAGTATCATTATTTTGAGGGGGGCAGTTGGATGCTTTCCGGAAAGGTCCTGTCTATGCCTTAGAAGACCCTCAGTCTGAGGGCAGAAAGCCAGATGCAGTAAGAAATGATCTGTTGTGTTAGTCAAATAATTTAAAGCAGTACTTGCCCAGAATATGAGAGGACATTGAGGTACTCATAAATCTACTTTGATGCATATGCAACTCTTTTTTTCCATAAGGAAGTTTTCAGGAAAAGGAGGACTCCAATACATCACTCATGACTTGCATGTTGTAAGGCTACCACTGTGCTGCTCTGAAGGGCAAATGTAATATATGTTCCTGCAATAGCTGAACTACACTGTGGTGTAGCTTTTTTTTTTCTGCTTCTTTTCACAGACTTATTTTAATATTTTAAATTTTGTCTTCCTTGTAGATTTGGGGTTTCCTTTGTGAGAAGGTGGTGACTGAATGTGTTCAGGAAAAAAGTGTTTGGTGGGCTATTTACGATTGCTCGAAACGTTGGTGATGTTACAGATCTTTTCAAAGCTTCTTGATTGTCATCTCAGCAGAAAGTTACATTTCTGTTATCAAAGTTCAGAATTCTCTGATCTTACCTGCACCACTGAAAAATTTATAATCATGGTCATGAAGTAGTAGCTTCCCAAGGACTTCTGTGTCATCCTGTTCAGAAATAAAACCATTATGAAGGCATAAAATAAACTGCTACAGAGTGGGGAGAATTACTACAGGAAGAGCACACTTTTTATATTCTCTGAGATGGTAATTTTTCCCCTCCTCTTTTTTCCTTTGTAGTATTCTCTTTGTCTTTCTTTAGCAGTTTGAAATCAGTTAACTAAATAAAAATGTTAAGTCTTTGTTACAGAATCTTATCCTAAGACTTACTGAGGCATGCAAAAAGAGTCGAAGTGTTTAGGGTTTTGCACTCTTACTGGTTTTTTTGTAGTGGTGAAGATAAAGTTGTTCTCTTTTCTGGCCTCATCTCCTGAGATCAGACTCCCAAAGCAAAGCATTCACATCCAGAGTTAGTGCTGAGCTACTTCCAGCAGTGAACTCACTTAAATCATGTTAAGTCCACAATGTGTAAGTAAACACAACCCAGAAACTATGAGCCAAGGGGGAAATGACTGATAAAGTGCACATGCTAAGTCAGATATGATTGTGGTCTTTCACATTTGGCATCTTGAAAGTTCGTGTTAAGTTTGCTGCTCTTCAGCAAAGTTGAGGGACATCCAATGAATTAATTTTGTATCTCCTAATTAATTTCATGTAGAGGGCACACACGTGCCCTCCACAGTTGTTAACAACTTGGATAATGCTCTTAAAGTTTTCTGCATTCTGATGTTTTGTATTTTCATTTACAAATCAGAAGTACTGGCAACTTAGAAGATCTAGTCTTAATCCCAGTTCCTTGCAGACCACGCTGCTTCCCTTCAAGTAAATCAGCTGAACCAGTAAATATGAGTTTGGTTATATTTTGGGTTGGTTGGGTTGGTTTATTTCTATGGATTTCTTTATTTCAAACTGAATTATAGTAATTATAATACTGCAGAACACTTGTCTCTGCTTCCTGTTGTTCTTCCTGTGTGCTATTACTTTCTAAGGGTTTAATGTAAAATGATGTGCAGTGTCTGAGTCCCCAGACAGTGCTGCTCCCTTCTTCATGTCTGCAAGGAGGGAAGAGGGATGAACATTTGTAACTGCCCATCAAACTCAATAAATCAGTTTAAAGAGAGTCTGTCTGTCTAGTCACGTAGAGAGGCTCTCCTGGATTAAAAGGGTCCACTACACTTGATTTGCTCCATGGTTTAGATGTGGAGTCAACTTTGTAAAGAGGGTGTAGTTCATTCATAAAAAGTCTAATAATTCCTTAAAGAGATTTTGTGGAAGGCACAGAGGAGAATTAGAGAACCTGTCTCCTCTACTTGTAGGAGACTTAGAATCATGATTGCCCTTTTTTTTTTCTTTTTTTTTTTTTTAAATCCTGTTGTTATGATTAAGTTACTTTCCAAAATCTCATTCACTGCAGGCAGTAATCCTGTACCACTTCATGGGGCTGTTCTATGCCCATGTTTCCAGACACTGACTCCCAAGCCCTCGAAGTTGTTTAGGTGATTTTATAGAATCTGTAATGACTCACTGATGTGAGTAGTTCCTTCTCATTTACCCTCTTTGAAACAGTGAGATAGTATTACCTTCATTTACTGGGAGAAAGAGGGGTGGTGAAGCAGAAATAGGCCTAAAGACATTTAGGTGCCAAGTTAAATCAGTAGGAAATGAGTGCCTAAACACCTGTGGAAGGTCTAGATGTCACCTACTATAGGGAGAAAAAGAACCTAAGTATTATAAATCTCTGGAAGCTTCTGTGCTTCTGGTTGCAATGAATACATCTTTCAAGAGTGTCTCAATCAGGACAGGTGGGTCTTGTGATGGGAGGTTGAATGATTCTGTATGTTTTAAAAGAAGATTTAATCACTCTTTCTCCTTTAATTTTCACTGGTATAAAGGAATCAAAGATCACTTTTTTCCTTTTGCAAACTAGCACTGTAACTTTTGGGTTTGCTTCGTTTCCTATTTTGCAAGAAAATAACCTGGTGGCTCTTGGTGCCACCAGGAACTCGGAGTCGTTACTTTGTGTGGGTGAGCACTCTGGTGTAGCTCTCATACCAATAAAGCTGAATGCAGCAGGATTACTCTTTGAACCAGAGTGTTAACTGAGAGATTGGGGTCACATCCCTCACCCAAATGTGAGGCAGTCTGCTTGCACTTATAATAAAGAACAAATGTTTGGTCTGGAGGTCAGGATTTTTGGATTCACAGTGCACTTAGTTAGATCAAGGTCTCATCTGGGGTTAAAATCAATATCACAAATTGCAGCTAAAATGACAAAGAATATGTTTCCATCTATGTTATATTTTAGGTACAGTAGTCTTAATGTATAACTAGGTCAGTTCCATTAAGATGTAATTTCATTAAGGAACCATAACTGCAACTGGAATTTGGCCACTAGATGAATTTATATTTTTTTTTGTCTGACACAACTGTACAGACATACATCTCTCTTGGATGCTGCTCACTTGGGTAGTTCTGCTTTAGAACAACCCAGTATTCATACCGTGCACTCAGCAAGGAAGTTTGAAGGAAATCAGTAAAAAGTGGTTGTCTGCAGGGAATGCTTTCTGGTTTTGAACTGTCACAAGAATAGCTATCAAAATACTATAGTAAAGCACTTGAACATTTAACTTAGAAACTGAGACCCTCAGTTTAATGCACTTGTACGGGTACATATGCGAGGAGTGTATTTAGCAGTAGAGCCTTCAGGCTCCCTTTCAGAAGGGGCATGAGACAAAACATCTGATTTTAGGAAGCTTTGCTTCTGTTTTTTAATGTGGCAAACCTGAGCATAGTTGGCCGTGAAAGACTTTAACATCTTGCAACGAGGAGATGAAGACATCACTCAGGAGAAGACACTCTTTCTATATTCATGCTGGCTAAGGTGCAGGTCTGTCCCCGAGAATGATGCATGGAGGAGTGGCAGATGAGGAGGAAAAGAAAAGTAATCTCAAAGTCTTAGAAAAGGAGGAAGATTTTGGGATGGCTTCTATGTAGTCCTCCGTGAGGATTAGTTTTTTGTGCATAACAGTCATTCTGAGCTTTGTAGCAGAGGGTGATGCTGGTGATGTCTGCTGGTGGCTGGACCATAGGTTGAGTCTTCTGACTCTCCTAGCTGTTGAGCCAGAATGGGCTGTGCACAAATTGGAAAGGGCAGCACCCAGCATTGCCATGCTGCACAGAGCATGATATGCTTTCCTCCACTTACTCTGCCAGCAGAGCTGGAGAGGACATGTAGTCAAAGCTGCAGGCAAGGAAAGAACTCTGACTCTCTCTTGGCTGTGGGGGCCTTAAAAAGCCCCAGCTTGCCAGCAAGAATCTGCTCCATGTTTGTGGAGGAAGTCTGGGGAGAGAGAAGATCATAACTGGGCAGCAGCTGCTCTGTGTGACTTGCTTCCCTGGTAACCTGGCAGCTCTCCAAGTCAAAATCTGAATAGGAGTTAAACGGCTCAAAGCATTAATTCCCCTTGTAGTCGCGAGCCTTCCCTTTCTCCTCCCTGCTCCCAGCGGAGCGATGCTCAGCAGAAGTGGAAGTAACCTACAGCCACGTAGGGTTTGGAGGGTTCAGGCTGTCAGCAGAGCCAGGGAAGGCATCACAGTGTGCTTTGTCTCCAGTACCTGCTGCCGGCTGTGACAAACCGGAGACTCGGCCTGGCAAGAGACCCCTATCCCTGGGCCCGGTCACTGGACGTGGCCTGATCTCACGGGGAGTTAAGCACTGCATGTAAAAAGGTGTTGTGATTGTATTGATAGGTGGTGATTCCTGTTTACACGGAAGGCTTCTCCGTGAATTTCCAGAAATGTGGAAGCACCCTGGGATTACTTTCTACTGCCTCTGGGTGACTTGGATATCCTTCCCCCTCTCTACCCCTCGTACTCTACGTGAGAACGATTTTCTTGGCAGCTGTTCAGGACTCCCCAGCTTATTACTGGGTCCTCTTGAATTTGCAAAATTCAGTTCTACGTCCCCATGATATTTATAGAAACAATGTTTTAAATCCTCTAGTTTTAATCGCGTTTAAATTTGGGGGTTTTTTTTAAAGTACCTTTTAAATTGTCTTGTTTCCTCGTTGCTGCTTTTTGTAACAGATTTGTCTGGAGTTTTCAGTTAGTTTACAACATTAGTGACTCATACACTCCAAAATATTGCAACTAGGAAAAAATAAAATTTCTACTGTTGGTGAGTGAAGAGATGTAAGTTAAACTGGATATGAATTAGTATCTGTTGAAGAAATGCTGATGTTTATTTTGTCAAGATGTATTAAAAAGCAGTCTAAAATTAAACAAGAGTAATTCATACAGCTATTTTGTGCTTACCAGTCAGTTTTCTCTCTATGGAAGCAGTAACAACAGCAGCCCAGACAGTTTCTTAAGGCTTTTCCTGCTCTTCTGTGCCCTCTATTTTTGATCATCTGCCAAGGCCTGTGAATAGTGCCAAATCAAATAGTACAGCATCTCCATAAGTCTGCTCTTGGAAGCTAAGGAATTCAGCAGTTGAAGTGCAATGCCAGACATAAAAGAAGCAATTATAGTGGACTTCCAGGAGTTTAGGTTTGATAACTTTCATATTTGTGTAACATATATTTCTAGGCTTCTTTTACTAACTGGTCTTCTGCTCTATGTATGCTTTATTCACAGAACCTTAATCTCTATAATCTTGTAAAAAACATGGTTTCTCTCTCTCTCTCTTTTTTTCGCATTTCTTTTTAAGGTTCTGAGGTTCCATACAAACTTTGAAGCCTATTTCTTTGTATTCTGGCATTGGCATCTGAAGAACCATGTCTGTCGGTGAAGGAGAACCTTTGCAGAAGGAGCCATTGCAGTGATTTTGAGTTCATAAGGCCATCTTTGCAAGTATTTATCTTCCTTCCTATTTATGCAGAAGCCTTCTCAAGATTTTGGTCCTTATTACTTAGTAACAGTTAGAATATTTGGTGATACCCTCCAAGTTTTCGTACTTCATACAATGAAATGAATTAAGGGGATAATGACTTTGCTTCGAATGAAAGGAAGAAAACTTGGATTTCCTTTATTCAGTTGCGGTGTGGACACTTGCCAGTTCTGACTGAAGTAAAATTCATCTCGCTGTGTTCGACCATCACAAATCTATTCACCATTAAACGTTCAGGAGCACAAAAATGTTCAGGAGCTTTGCCCAAAATGAAACTATTTTTAAATGTACATTAGTGAACAGGCTCACTCTCTTAGGATCTAAACAGCCAGAGTCCATTTTGCAGTGATTTAACACACTGCTTGCCTAAATTCTAGATGAGGGGGCAGAGAAAATCTTACTAAACTTGAAACTTGATTACAGTGTGACAAGATTGCAGGGGAATAGATGGGCAAAATCGATCCCGTGTTTGCTGATTTTCCTGGTAAAGATTCCCCAGTTAACTTTGTGGTTTTTTTATTGTTTCATAAAGAAGCAATGGCTTATTACTACCCACATGACCTGGACCTTCCACACTGTGCCTGTTTGTTCCACTTGTACCACTGTATTGAGAAGGGGAAATAATTTCTTTTAATAGCTTTAATAAGATAAAACTTCGGTCAGTTTTTTTGTGGTTTCACTTATTTGTACCTTGGAATACATGGACTATCATGACAAATGGAAAAATGGTTGAAGATTTCCACTTTTATGTGAAATTTATTGAAGTAGCTTTTGATGACAGTGAGCTCTAACAAACACTGAATCGAACCAAAAACCCCTTTTTCTTAATTGTACGTGGATTTTTCCCCTTGTTATTTTGCTCTGCAGGCTCAGGTCTTCACTACAGTAGATCAATAAAGAACTTGTTTGCATTAACAGGGCTAACATTACACTTGATGTAGGTGCCTGGCTGTATACAGAGGTCACTTGCACTGGAAATGCATGAGAGAAATCAAATATTTTGCCTGCTTGGGCTGAATCTAGGGACAAGTTCAATATGTAAAAAATTACTCATTTTCCCTCCAGAGATTTAGTTCTTAATTGTAGCTACTAGAGCTCTGTTTTCTATAGTTTCTGTGGGGTTTGTAGGATAAAAATAATAATACAACCCCTCTATATTTAATTTTATTTTTAAGTTCACTGCAAAAAAAATACTCTATTTCTCTTGGAAGATTTGCTTCAGAACATCTCAGTCAAATTAATTTCCCAGTTATCTGTCAATAGGTGTAGGTTTGATTCAGGGTAGAACTGGTAGAACGAATTTCATTTTTCAAGGCCCCTTGAAACGTGTAGAAAACAGTATTCTGAGAAATCTTTCTACTTTTTGTATGCAAACCCAGCATATTTTTTTACTCAAGTACTTGAGTAAAAGGTTTTTTCGTTTAATAATTTTGTGTTTTAAAGGAGCAACTTTCTGGCTAAGGGTTTTGCTAAAAAATAAAGTCTACCCACATGCCTACGTATGGGCTGTCAGCCAGGTGATGTTTTCTAGTCTTTTCTAGACAGTTTATCTCTGTCCTAGAGAAGTAGGATACATTGAAAAGAGAAGTAGAAGTAAAATAATTCTTCTTTGCTTTGGAAAGCAACCTTTTGTAATGTGTAATCCTATGCTACCACTTTTCCTTGGAAAAGCTTTCTTTTACCTAAAATAAACTCTCTAAAATAACTCTCGCCATTTGGGAAGCTTTCAACACATCGTAGGACAGAGTTTTTCTTTTTCTTCCAATAATGCTTTGCACCACGCTGTGACTTGAACTTTATGTTCACATGTTGTGGGAGCATCTGAAATCCCTTCCCAACCCACCTTTCTCTCCAAATCCTTGAAAGGGAATTAAGAGGAAAATGGGATATACATGTAGGTATGTTATAAAGAGTTGCAGAGGGTAATTATGTTCTTACAATGGTAGGTACCAAAACAAGATAGGCTTCAAACGAAGCTCTTTGATACAATTTCCATGACATATGGAGAGGTACAAAATGCTGATTTCACATCAGGTTTACGAGAAACTGGTGAAAGTTCTGGTGGTGTAGGGGCAGATCAATTATATTTTATGGTATAAGGTTTAGAAAATGATAAAAGAAGTTGTTGGGTTTGGTTTTTGTTTTGTTTTGTTTTGTTTTGTTTTGTTTTGTTTTGTTTTGTTTTTAATTGCAAACTGGGTAGGAACTCTTCCAGGGGAAAAAATGTTTAGAAATGGAAGTGGGATGTGGATGTAGAATACAGGCATAGCTATTAACTGTGTGTGGTGAGGATGCTTGATCCACAGTCTACATGTCAACAAAATCTGTTGGCTTTCATCTGATTTGTGACAAATGCTAATGGATTTTTCACTTTGTGCAGTTTTGTTTGTTGTTGTTTTTCCTGAAGCAGTTTATGTGTAAGTTTGAAAAATCCTGAACCCAGCCAAGCAACGTTTGTGAATTCAGCAGTTCGTGTGAGCAACCCAAAATAAGTTTGCTCAATGAAAATATTGTTATGTCTTCCACTGATGGATTTTTTTCCACAAAATTGGAGTTCATATTAACCCACATTACATTCAAAGAGAAAAAAAATAATGAAGAGCCTGATCCTACAGTCCCAATTTCTTTGACTCAAGAGCTGGTTTGGTCTTGATATAGTAACAGTTAATGTTATAGATTCTTGCATTCACCTTGAGCAATTATATGGTTTAAAGTTTATGCAGCAAATTATTAGGTTTGGCAATGACTCAGTTGTCAAGATTAGTTTTACACCAAATTGCTTGCAGATACCAAATGACAGGTTTTGTAATGAAAGGTTGCAATTATTTCTAATTTCTTCAATAGTAGTCACAAATCACCGATGCTGATTCTGCCATTTGTACGTGGCTTTCTAAAATAATATCCTGGCGTGTCTGCCTTACCAGTCTTTTATTCTGCTCACAAAGTTGGATAAATCAGGTAAAGTTACAAGTGTGTGCAGGAGAAATTTTCAGATAAATTATTATTGTATTATCAGGGCGGGTGTTCCGGGTTATTTTGGTTTTTTTTTTTTTCAGTGTATTTGGTTCTAATTATTTATTTTCCCTTCCACATGCACCCCCTCTCCTGAATGATCAGAGTGAACTGCAAATATTGGGTAATTAACAGTGCACAGTGTGACACTGGTGTGACGATTCTGCTGCTAGCTCTGCCGGTACCTTGCTCCGCCCTGGCTCAGGGATCTGTGCTATTCAGTACCAAAAGCACTTTCAGTCTTCCCAAGCTTCTGGAATTATTCAGTCCACAGAGGCTTATCACACTGCCACGCTCATATAATGTCCTTATCACAGTCAGTCTCACACAAGTAACACCACGACTTACCCTTATGCTGTCCTGGCCAGTAAGAATGGATTCTTTCCAAATAAAACAGCTTCTAATTGCCTAAGCCGTGTAAAAAGCTATCAACCACATAGGTACTACTGCTGTTACAAGTATTTGGTGGCTTTGTAACACCATGAGTATGGAAAAAAAAAAAAAAACAAACCCAAACCAAACAAACACATAAACCCCCCTCTGGTTTATTTTATGTTGTGTTTCAACAACTTGCTGCAACAACCCTAACTGGTTGTCTCAGTCTCCCACAGCACTGACTGGGATTATAACTTTCTGATTGATGCTTTTGTTTACGGTGCACGTTTAACCGCATTTTACCAAGAGCATAAGTACTACCAGAGAAAGCACCTCAAGTCACACTAGCTATTCTTTTTATTAAACACTTTTTTCATCTCATCTGAAGTTTTTGGTCAGGGTTGGAGCACTTTTCATACAGGGACAGGCTGAGAGAGTTGGTGTTGTTCAGCCTGGAGAGCAGAAGGCTCCAGGGAGACCTTACAGCAGCTTCCCAGTGCCTAACGGGACCTACAAGAAAGCTGGAGAGAGACTATTTACTAGGGCATGTAGTGACAGGACAAGGGGGGATGGCTTCAAACTGGCAGAGAGTAGGGTTACATTCGACATTTGGAAGAAATTCTTCACTGTGAGGGTGGTGAGGTCCTGGGACAGGTTACCCAGAGAACTTGAGGATCCCTAGAAGCATTCAAGGCCAGGTTGGATAGAGCTTTGAGCAACCTGGTCTAGTGGAAGGTGTCCCTGCCCATGGCAGGGGTTTGGAACTAGGTGATCCTTAAGGTTGCTTCCAACCCAAACAATTCTATGATTTCAATATCTCAAGTTCTTTCATATTTTGGTTACTTGCAGGAAGCACCATAACTAGCGACACTTGATACAACATTGTAGAGTTAAGGCAATATTTCATCTGGAGAACACACTCTGGGAGCTTTCATGCATGTTTTGAGTAGAATTTCCTCTTTTCTTGCCCCAAGGTGTTGTGATGGTGGCGTGCAGCCCCCAGAGGTGGAATGCTGGCATTGCATTTGTTTGTCTAGTGCAGGTATTCTTCTAAACAGAAAGTAGAAGTGAAGATAGTTACAAAAACCTTCTCTCCTAAGTACTGCCCTATCATTCTGGCAACATGTATCAACCTCCAAAAATGTCTTCTTATTTTTCTTAAAAGTTTGTTGTTGATAAACAACACCAGTATTATCCTTGTATAAATTACAGTAATTTTCTTGGGTTTAAGCTTCTTTAACTTTCAAACAATTCTCAGATGAAGAATAGTAGAAAATAAGTAAACAAGAGTGAAGGTTTAATAAAAAAATTGACTCTTCTCATTCAGTTCGGTTTTCTTTGTGCTCAGATTTTATATTTGTAGATACGTCTGTCTCTGAAGAGGAAGCGCATCATACTTTGAAATAGATATTTTAATATTATTTGATTGTCATGATTTGAAAAAACTTTAATTTCAAGCAATAGTTTTTAGTTTATTTTCTATGTACAATAAATATTTTCTCAGAAATTCATAGTTTTTTATGTCGGGAGGGAAAAAATTTTAGATCCTTAAGTAAAAGGGTCATAGAGTACCAAACCTAAAAATATACGTGACACGTTATTCGTCTGGAATGTAGTTTGTTCTCTCAGATTTGGGATTCTCAGGGGGAATTCACCGAGAAGAAAGTCTGAGGCACCCAGTTCCTTCCCATCTGTGACCATCACTTATAAGCGACTAAGACATTTCTGTTCTACCAGTCAGGCCTTGGCATCTGAGCTACATTGTCCGAAAATCTGTCAGCACCCTCAAAATGACAGTGGTAGGCACTGATGATCAGACCACAGCAAAACTTTTCTGAGCTATAACAAACCCAGCAATACGTGCTAAACGTGGTAGTGTAAGCAATCTCCTGACCATTTAGCACAATAGGATGAATTTTAGGAATGCATTACAGAACCTGACTCCTCCTGATGGAAAAATAATCCCTTATGCTGCTTGGGAAGGGAGAGGGCAGCAAAGCATTTTAACACAATATTTTGGCAAAGCAGCAACCTGAATTTCTTCAGCAAATTTTTTCTGCTACAGTCTTGCAGGGGCAGTTTCGCTTTATGGCACTTTGGTGCTAATATGAGAAATGACATTAAATATAAAATAGGTAGGAGGACTTGCAATTGCTTGCAGGTGGGATTCGTCTCCATGTATAGTCAAACTAAGTCAGTATTACCAGGGCTTTCCCCAGCATTTCAGACCCTTTGGTGTTTTGGCTTCTTTTTTTTTTTATTTTTTTATTTTTTTTTGCCAGGTGGTTTCTACTCTGTAATTGCATTTGCATGTTCTGTGTTCTACCAGACAGCTTCTACTGATGGTCAGGATTGAGTGTATTTTTCATTGTAGTGCAAGGTGAGTGATTTTACCCTCGGGTAAAACCATTAAAAGAACTTTATTCTTTGCCTTATGAATAAGGTTTAAAGCTGACCAGAGCTTTAAGTCCAGAGCTATGTTCTTTCTGTGTTGCTTAATTTCACTTTTGGGCAACTAAGTTCATTTTCATTTCTCTCTGCAGTTTCAAAGAGTTGTTTTTAAAACCATTCCTCTTCTAAGCTGCAATAAATATGAGCAGTAGATGAAATCATATCTTTATGATTTTGAAAGTGTATATAGTAATCAATAGAAATTTACTTACCCTCAATTTAATTCTTTTATTTTAATTACTTGTCAAACGTTAATCTTCGTCAGCTAGCTTTTATGATATCTGTTTGGGTCAGGCAGAAATACAGAGGTGTCAGAACAGAACAAAGCAGGAAGCTGGCTGCGTCTCTTCCCATCCTTTTCTTGTGTGTAGGTTTTGTTCACAAGGGTGAACACCTGTCACATGGTAGAACTGTAAATACTGCAGAATTTTGTCTCTTAAAGCTGGGTGCTTTCAGATACATTATTTTGTTTGAGACATTCATTGATAAGAGGACTATGTCCTTCCTAATGAGACTTCCTTTTAACACCTTTTGCTCATCTCCAGAAACACTAGTCCTGAAGTATCAGACTTTTCTTAATCCAGAGACACAAAGGCTTTCTGAAAGGCATGCAGCCCGCAATTAACTTTTTTCTTTACTTTTATACTCTTGTGGAAGAATCAAACTTTCTGACATACCCTTGACAGCCTGAGTCATTTGATGGGGTCCTTCAAGGTAAAAGGGTCATGAAGCATCACAGAAAAAGAGACTTCTTCAAAAACGCCAGATCTCAACCTTTGCTAGAACTACACTTCTTTTACTTCCTAAGAAGAAACATGTGCTTCAAAACGATGTATTTCTATCATATAGTAATAAAGTAGTGTCAAATAGGGAATGGGTGTAAAATTCCTCATAGTTTCTATTCCTTTTTAAAGTCTGCATTGGAGAATATGATTAGTGTAAGGTCCACAACAAAAATGCTTTACTTTTCTTTTTTTTTTTTTGTTCCCTATTCTTTGGTCTGTGTTCCTCTTCCCAAATCTCTGTCATGAGATACTACTTGGGACTTTTTTTTAAGTAATACCCATAACATCAAGAGAATTTGCAAATGTGGACTTATTAGCATATTTATTAGGGTCCACCAGATGCCAACTAAACTCACAATAATGTGTTTGATTTCAAGCATCAAACCTTGCAGCCCATCTGATGCTCAGCTGTACCTCCAGTAGGAATGAAATGTCGATCCCATTGAGCAGGGATTGGCTGCATTGCTGTCACTGCTCAGACTCTGAGCTGATCATTATCAGCCATACTGTCTGCTGGCTTTTCAAGCATGAGAGTGACAATTATAGAAGTTCTTTTATTAAAAGGGAAATGATATAAAGAAAATCTCTATGACAACTATGGCAGCTTACCTGGGTGTGTTAATATACATATAAAGAACTATTGATAATTGTGTGAAATAATTTTACCCTTTAAATGGAAACTAAGGAGATGAAAAGTGTATTAATCTATCATTAAAAGAAAATGAAACTTCAGGAGAATATATGACAGTTCCCCTAGCTCACTGTAGCCTTGTGGCACTTGTTAGGAACATTAACCAGGAGAGACGTAAGGATGTTGGTAACAATAGTCAGGTGTGTGGCAAGGTAATTGAGAGAACTGTCTAATGTGATCAGAAAACTGGCAGGTGACATGATGTTTATGCACTAAGCAATGCCAAGGACCTCAACAGTAAGGTGAACAGACACACCCAGCATGAGTTGGGCACCAGATTGTAGTCTAAAATCAGGGTGGATGAGTGGTGGGGTCTGAAACGTGGCTGTCAAAGCATGTGCTTCATTTAGGAAATACTGAAATGAGGGGATAGGTGACCTTCTGTGCTAAGAAATCTGTAAACAAATACAAAATGGCTAAAACAAGGGGTTTGGAACTAAAATACTTCCCTGTTGGTTCAACAATGACCTAATGGAAAAGTATCAGCAGTGAGCTGTGTCCTACCAGGCTAAGTTTTGGTTGTGAGGAAAAAACCTTGCTACATGGTTTGACAGAGCACCACGAGAATTGTGTTGGGGTGAAGAGACTTAATGTTCCACCTTCCACCTTCCATAATGTTCACCCACAAAAATGGGTGAAAAACTGAGATATTGGTGGTAGGACACAATTTTAATTCAGTATGACAATGACAATTTTCCTTATCAAGTTGTTCCAGAAGAAATAAAAGGCGATACTCTGCTCTGGTAAGAATTGAGTACATAATAAGAAGCTGTTCACAGAGAAAACCCTTGCTTGGTTCATCCTTTGATTAATTTCAAATTAAATAGAAATACATCTCAGACTGTTTTTGAAGAAATTATTCAAAGACATCAAAGTATAGAGCTATTCATTGGAGTCCCTTGCACTGCAGAACTCAGAACCTGGAATTGCTCTCTACTTTTGGTTTAAAAATGTGTGAAATTTCCATCTTAAGCAAGAGGGTATAAACTTGCAAGGAAGGTTTTGAAGTCCAGTTTTGTGAAGTTAAGATGGATAACCATCTGGAGGATTATGAAGAATTAAAACTAGAATTTAGGAAAGAAGCCCATGAACAGAGGAAGAGCTCTCTTGTGGGTAGGAAAACTGTCTGGTAAGTATGACATGACAAGTGCCACAGTCAAGATGTTTTAGACTTGAGAAAGAAATTAAATGTCAATCAATGGTAAACAGTTCCTTTTCCATATTTTTAAAGAGGAGAAGTTGGTGAGTGAAAGCGGGACTTGCATTTAATGTAAATGAGATATAGGCTGAGGATAATCTAGTTTTGGCCAAACCAGTTGGGAGTTGGGTGGTGGTGGTGAGGTTGTCAAGGAAGCAACACTGTTCTTAATGAGAATAGAAAGTATGAAAATACAACCTTAGTAAAGCCAAAATAAAATGAGAACTTGGAAAGCATAATATACAAAGTTGGCAGGAACAAAAGTAGGAGAGAAAAAAATCCTTAATAACTCAGAAAGGTTGTGAAACTACAGTTCCTGCAGTTCCTTTTTATTTTTAAAAGATCAGTAAAATTGTGTATGGTGCCAAAAGCCAGTAGAATAAAAGTTTTAAGAAGTGTATGCATGGAGGTGAGGATGGACACAAGTAACTGTTTGTTGTTCAAGCTTTAATAGCATTCAGAACTTTGGAGAAGTTAAATGAAAATATTTAAGATAAACAAAAAATTCTGGAGATTGATTTAAAATGGGGTGGCACACACTGAATTTACCAAAGATAAATTATACTGCATCTCTCTGATAAATTAAAATCTTCATGTAAATAATTTTTTTTTTTTATTTAAACCTGACTTCAATAAAAGAAGGAATAGAGGTAAATAAGAGAAAGCCTGTAAGGTAGCTGAAGGATTCAAGAGAAATCTGAAAGTTCTGAAGTAGAAACTTTTGATTGGAAGTAGATTGGATGGAGTTTTCTTTAAAGGCCACCTTTTAATCATTGTTATATAATAACACTGGAATAAAAAGCAGGTACAGCATAATTAAATTAATTCAAAGCCACCAATTATGAAGTCATTGTTATTAAGATATTAACTTCATAAAGGACAAATTTGGAGACTGAGGAATTTAATGGAAATGGGAAGTCATTTAATGCTACAAAGCACGATACTATACTTTTAAAAACTAGTCATAAGGATTTCTTTTGCAAGATCTGAGCTAATCAATTGGAAGTGACAACAAAAAGAAGAATACATTAGCAGATCACAGGATGAGGGTGAGATACCACTGTGATGTGCATTGTAAAAGGCAACAGTTTGATGCCCCTGGAGAAGTGTTCCCAAAAGGGACAGCAAACTGCTAAGGTCATATATGTGACAGTGTTACATGTCAACTAAATTACTGCATGCTGTTCTTGCCCCTGTTTCAGCCGTGTGGTTCCAAATGAAAGAGGTGTAGGAAAAGGCCGCAAGGATTATCCATGGGATGGGGAACCTCTCTGCTGAGAGGAGACTCAGACAGCTTGGTGTGTTTAGCCTAGCGAAGGGAGCTCACTTTTTACAAGGTAAAGAAGTGAAGAGCAGACAAAACAGCTCCTTAAAAGAAGAGAAAATATCGGTACAAGGACAAATTGTGTATCACCTGGTCTTAGATACATGCATTTGGGCTGGAAATGAGGAGATCTCTAGGGACCGGAGAAGGGAGATGCCAGAAATGCTGTCTGATGATAGAAGTGGGAGAGAGATGCCAAGGTACTGTTAAGATGAAGTATGATTAATTTATAAACCAGGTTGTATGATGATGTGGCTTGTGATAGCAGGCAATTTTGATTTAGGAGGTTCCTTCCCACCCTGTGTTTGGGATTCATTAAATGGTCTTTCCACCTGTCTCAGACTGCGTGTGGAACGTGATGGCATGGCACTGAGAGAGCACCAGCAATGTAACTTTCAACTTTCATAAAATCAGGGGATACGCCAGTTGACATATGACTGTTTTCTTCAGTTCTTTCTTACTTCAGAGCTTATGGCTTTGCTGGTCTGCTGGTTTCATTTCTGCCTTCTGTCTCTCGCAGTTTTGCTGTGCCAATACAGATCTGAGTATTTGGCCCATTCTAACCTTCCTCACAGAGCACTGGGGAGCAGGTCTGAAATCCCTCACTCTGTTCAGGCCCTGGGTTGTGTCATACAACTCTCCTAACGCCTCTGGCACTGCAGGAGTGGATGTGGGAAAGGAATAAAGGGCTCTCGAGTGTCACCAGTCGATGCAAGGTGGGGCATCCCTTTTGGGAATCACAGGCAGGCAGTTTTGTGGCTCCTTCTGAGTCATGCTTAGACTCAGGTCTGGCATGAAAAGTGGTCCCAGAATGTGTTGCTGATTCATTTCTGCAGCTTTCTTCTGGTAAGCTTTCAGTTTTTCTGCAGCTGCTGGGTGATGGGAACCTGGGTAAGCATTAATTCACTCTGTTGCTGTGCATTAGTGGCTGCATCCCCATTCTGAAATATATATGCTTTAAGGAATGAAGTTACATTTATACATAAACTGAAAAAAAGTGTAAGTGAATATATCTTACACAAATGACAACTAATTTCTGTAACTGCATTTGGTAAATCAAAAATGTGTGTGCTGATGGTAGGGTATTAACACAGATGCTCCAGACTCAAAGGAAAAAAACCAAAACCTGCAGAAATGAGGTATAAAGGATGAACTTGGGTGTTTTGGGGTTTTCTTTGAGAAGGTTGAATATTTATCATGAGAATTGGATCTATAGTGGGATTTGTGTGGTAGGGTGAGAGTTAGATATTGCCTGCAAAACCCCATGCAGCTGGATTGTTTGTCGATGTATCTTTGTAAGAAATCTTTAAAATAAGGAACCTATCTACCAGAAAGTCTTTTCATGTTTCTTTGTATGGAATTGTCATGAAGCTTTGACTCTAGATAAGGGAATTATAATGAAATAAAGGAAACATTGTTTAGTTGTCAAAACGAATTTGAAGTGTGACATGTGTGGGAAGAAAGAAACCACAGAAAATTGGATATTGGCTCCTTGAAATTTACGTATGTAATGTGATGACTGTGAATTGCCTAAAAGAATCTAGCCCTTTATGGTGGGTGGAATCAACTCTTCTATCGACCTTTCTGTTTTTATGTTTTAGAGAGTATTAATATTAATGACACATAAACAAATACCGCAAAAAGAAAAAAAAAAAAGCTTGAGGTATTTCTTTGTAATTAACTTGATATTCACTCTTTCTGCTTTTTTCAAGTTTGATTATCATTCTTGCTCAAATTTACTAGTAAGTGAAACCATCTTTTTCATGCTAAATGAAATATTGGGTTTATTTAGATGACTAAGATTCACTTTTATACAAAAAAAAACGCCAGTCACACACGCTGCCTGTGAATAAGCAATCAAATATTTTTGTGTGACAACATCTAATGACATTCTACTAATTACTAATCAATAACCTTCACAAGTATGTAATGTTCAAGTGTAAAGGAACATACAGATATATATTCTCTGTCGCTTACACACAGATTTATATATAAAAAGAGTCAAATGATGAATGAGCATGTTTTAAAATACAGGTAGAAATTTAAGGCTTTGTGCTTATCTTTTAATAGCCAAGAATTTGCATAATCAGGATCATATCAGCTTCACAAGAAATTAATTAGAATGGTATCAACTTCAGAGGAAATGTATGGAATCCTGATGTCAGCTTTGACAGCTGTAGAACAGGGAACTACCTCAATCTTTTAGTTTTGATGTGCCTTTATAGAGAATACCAGAGTATGCGATAATGACAGTGAAAATGAGCTTCTGTAAGAAAACTTGTTCTCTCAATAATCTTGTTCAGTTCTGTGAAAGACATCAGCAAATTTTTAAGTTTCTTTTGAATTCTCTAAGGCCTGTATAAAATGGTTCGGGAATATGCACACATGTTTATGTTGACAAGGCTGAGAATCTAAAGTGAGGTGGACGAGAGTCTGTATTACCACAGTGCAGCGACAGAGATAGCACTGTAAAGCCAAAGCAAATGTAATTTAATGATTTTTTTTGCCCGTTTATGCTCAAAAAATACTCTTGAAAACTAGGATCAGCATTATTTTCCTTCTCAGACAGTAGTCAGAAGTAAAACTTTCCTTTTCCAAATGGGTTCATGAGGAAAATTTACTAAGTGATCACTGTGTGGGGGGGAGGCCTGACTAGTTGGCAGTAAGCAATGTGTCACCAGTCAGATGCTGCTGGAAGCTGGTAGTGACTGAAGTAGTCTTTGAGAGCTGACAGTCCTGTAAACCAAGTTCATGCTTCGTTCAGCTCTTACTTGACAAATGCCTCAAATTCCAGACTCTGCTGTGGTGGTTGTCACCGACCGAAATGCCTCTCTCAGTAACCTTGCGCTGAAATTCAAGACCGAGCGAATTACAGGGACTTAAATGTTCCCTTGCTGCTATACTTGTAGTGTCCCTCCTCTCTACAACTGAAAGCACCCCTATGGATTTATAAAGACTCGTGGAATTTGAGCTTTAGTTCTGCTAGAGTTGTGGTAGAGTCCCTCCCTTTATGCTTCTCTGTGCAATTTTCTTTCTTGTGCTTTCTTAAAGTAGGCTTACTGGAGATGTTCATGAGACTCCATGGGTTTGCAGGAGCAGGACTCCAAGTGAGCTGTGGCCAGGCTGACAGAAGGATCTGCCTCCAGGCATGGTCTGAGGGAGACCTTTCTTTCCCTCTGCTGTGCTTGCTCATGAGGGGAAATAATCTGTTGCCCCCTTAGTGATTATAGAACCCACCACACACACACATACCTTCTTCCTATACTAAGAGATGACTGAAATGTTAAAGAAAAGCTTAAATTCATTTCTTTCAACCGGCCCTATGCCTTATCTGCATGAGGAAATGTGAAACGGCAGCTATAATCCCCTCTCTCCAGGTGAGCATTCACACAAAATGAAATGATGCCATGCAAGTGCATGGCCTCTGTGGGGCTGCGGGGAAATCCAGGGGACAGACCAGACAAAAAACCCAGGGCCCTTGCAGAAATAACAGAGAACTTACCCTAATACTGTGGGAAATGTTTCAGCAGCAGCAATGTTTTTATTTTAACAGCAGTTTACGAAGTCAGTTCAGCAAAACAAAACTCTAGTGAAAGGAGGGGTTCAGTAAACATTCATTTTTTTTATCGGGTGTCTGATATTTTGAGATAATTAAAAAGAATTTGGAACAGAACGCATTACCAGTGAGCAAAGTGTGTTCAGGAAGACCTACAGTTGGCAGTGAGTCTGAGGATGTGATTCCTCAAAAGCCCTTTCACACACCCCAGCTCTTTCCCCCTTCCTCTCTCTGTGCCTGGATGCAGCAGTGACCGCAGCACAGCTGAAGCAGGCAGGGCCCCGCTTCTGCTCTCTGTAAAAGCTAAAGTAGTTCCACGTACTTTAATTGTGTCAATCCTGATTTACGGTGTCACAACTGAGCTTGTAATCTGGCTCTGAAATAATAAATTGATGCAGACTTGAGTGAAAAAAGGTCTTGTGTCAAATCAGGAAAATGCTTTTGTTAAAGGAGAACGGTGAATTTTTTTTTTTTTTTTTTTTTATTTCTACTTGGTTTTTGACCTCTGGTAAGAAATTGGTGTTTTTTTGTCAGACCTGTTTGTCACATCAGAGTCAAATAAAAAGAATATACAGTAAATAATATTTTTGGCTTTGTGGAACCAAGTGTACTGCTTGTACCAGTGAAATGGTTGCCTTTTTCAACATGTCAGGCCACTTCTGATACACTTGTGTTGGCATCATTACACTGGGGTAGGAAGTAGTCATTTATTTATTCCCTTTTGGCATCCATAGGATTTAGAGATGAGCCATTGCCCTTTTGGATGCATAATCCAATTCTGATGCCTTTGTTTTTTCCAGTAAAACATCAATAATTTTATATGCTTCTATTGTCTAAAGCGGTTTTGCCTTGATGAAAGACATTTTAAGTGGGCAGTGTTTCAGAACAAAATTTCTCTCACGCAGCTTGTCATTACGTGTATAATACGTAGGTAAATCTTATCTGTGAAATTAATGAGAATGTGGGGAGAAGGAAATATTTTTGATCAGCGGTAACCAAACTCTGAGAACAGGGAGGAAAAAAGATGTGCAAAGAGCTTCAAAATACAGCACGGCATTGTTTGCAAAAAGCCTGCTGTTTCCTTTATGTCTGACTGATCCGTGCCAGAAGCCCTCTTGAATTTCTACAAGAATAGAGCTTCAGATCATCTGCATTCAGTGCCAGAGTCATGGCCCTGGAACCGATAATTGCCTCTGACAGGATTTAATTACCTTCTCCAGGACCTTTTCTCTGTTTGATTGGAGACCACCCCCTGCCTCCGATCAAATCAGACAGTAATAACACGCCGTGGCGCCGGAGCCAATCCCTCGCGCGGCCGGCGCGGTGACCTTGCCGAGCCAGCGGCGATTGGCGGCGTGGGCCTCGGCGGTGGCGGTGGGCAGCCGTCACCGGCCACCGGAGAGCGGGGAGCGGCACCAGTGCTAATGGAGTCTGTCAGCGTGCCGGCCCCGGCTGCGCCCGGAGCGTGGTGGTGCAGCCGGGAGCCAGGGCTGCGGAACTGCCGCAGGCCGTGGGCGCCCAGGCCCGTGGCCTTCGCGGTGGCCGGTGGCCGCTTGGCACCAGCCGACCAGGCGTGACCTGGGCGGCTTTCAGGAGAGTTTTCCCGTGCTCTCCGTCGGAAATGAGCGGGGCGAATTTCCCGTGCTGAAGCCCACCCGTGTTTTGTTTGGTGGACGGAGAGCGTCGCTGCTTGGTATGCATCGCGCTGCCCCTCTTCGTAATATTACTTTGACACGTGCCGTCACTACATCCTCATACGTCCTCACTATTCCCTCACTTTTAAGAAAGCAAACTGTATTCCTGTGGCGGTGGGCTTTTGGAGACCTAATGCTTTTGAGGTGAAGTAGCAGCAGAACTTAAGAATGTGGTAATTTTAAGCGAATACTTGTTCATTCACAGAAATTGAGCAAAATCTTTAAGCCTGCACCTCATCTACCAGATGATTTGAGAGTTTAACTGGCCGGGGTTCAACCATCAGGTGTGTGGAGCAGTCAGGAGTCAACAGATAGTCTTTGTTTTGAACAAAGCAGGTTGTTTTGGTTCAAAGTTCATGGGTCTTGGTGAAGGTAAAGGGCTTGTCCGTGCTCCAGTGAAGCCAACGGCCGAACTCTAGGTGGAGCAGGGACAGGTCCCGGCTTATTTAGTGCTGTAACTTTAACTATTTTATAGTGCTGTGGCTTTATCTATTTTCACCTCGAAGGGAGATGCAAATGCCAGGTAGTGAAATGGAGGGTGGGGGTGATTCGATGTCATGGTAACTTCTCCGGCTCTCTGTAAGGCTGTTCACACAACCCGGCGCTGCCGGAGGCAGTGCCTCTCCCTGCCAGCCCCTCAGGCAGCAGCCGGGGGTGCCGGTGCCATTCTTTCCCTCGTGGTTCCGCTGAGAGGAGCAGCAGTGACCCTGGTGAGTGCCGGGGGTCACAGTGCTGCCCATTCCGGTTTGAAAGGCCTGCCAGGACAAACAGGTATAAAGCTCACAAGCAGTGCTGCAGAAGCAGGGTCAGTCACAGAAACAGAAGCACAGAAGTGTGGGGGAGCTTGTTCGGTTCTGGGTTCCATAATCTACCCCTCTCTGCAAATGCCCTGTTGTACTCTTTTCCTAAGTTGCCATATAATTGAGCATCCAAGATGTTTTCACGTGCTCTGAACAGGAATAACAGAGATGTAAGGCTCTCCTATCTCAAGGCTAATAAACTTCAATAGGATAGCATTTTTTGGTGAAAATAAGTAAAATAAGTTGCTTTTCTACGAGGCAGCAGATAACCACGTGTGTGCGACTGCTCTAACCAAGCTTAGTTGAGAGTTATTTCAGCCTTCTGTGGATGGTGTAGCAACACAGCAGTCTCTGAGGTGAAAGACATTAGAAAGAAAAAGGCAGATGTGTGATTTTTTTTTTAAATTTTCTTTCAAACCTCTGCTAGCATCCAGCAAAGCATGCAGACTGCCTGTACAGCCTGAGACACTGCACAAACGCTCCTAACCGTGGTGCCAAAGCTCTTCCCTTTTCTCCAAGCAAAGTACCGAAAGGATCAAATACACAATTAACTGTTCTGAGCGCAGGTCCCCACAGAAACATGAAGGGAAAATCCACTAACCCTGACTCTGTAAAAGTTTTAATTTCCAGAATGGACAAAAACACTCAGTTTTTTTCTTATTTCTACTAGTAACAGGATAAAACAGTGAGAGTGTGTGTGGGTGTTGGGGGAGGGCAGCTGGAATCTGAGGCAAGTAGCATTTTATTTTTTTTTCATTTGCCCAGACAGATTCCACTGTGAACATGTAATGGTTTTCACTGAGGCACTGTGTTATTTTAAGGTAAATCTGCTGACTTCAGAATGCATAATCAGTTTCATGATCGTAATAAATTATATCACAGTCATCTCTGGTGGGAAAATGGAAGGAAATGCACAAAGCAAGAGTGCCAGGACAGCTTGCTGGTTAGGATGCTAGCCTAGAAACCATTTCTTTCTTGCTTTTTTTTAAAGGAAATAATTTCAAAAGCATCTAGGTCAATTAAAAGCTCATTCTGAAAGGATTGTAGGCACTCAGAATTTAAGTCTCTCTGAAAGATATTTTTGAAAACGTTGCTGCAGTTCAGTTACACAGTTGTAAATTGGGAATTGCAGTACTTCTTGCAAAGGTGATGTGTGAATAAAATATATTTGAAAGAAACTGGAACAAAATAGAAGCTCTCCGAGGAACCTAGGATAGGCAGACAGCCTGCACAGGCTGTGGTACTGAGAACATTTATTCACTAGCAGTCACAGCTTAGGCAGCTCGGGCATCTATCCCCCCTCCTGGCGGGTTGTTCCCAGCTCCTGCGTTTGCTGCCACAACTGTTTGCACAGCAGTACAGTGAACTTGATCAAGGAACAGATCCAGCTGGTAAAAGATAAAATATATGCTGACTACATGGCAACACAAATGACTGTGCCAGCCAAAACACTGGTTGGCACGTGGGGCAGAAAGAAACCTGGGAGAAAGGAGGGTGGGAGCTGCTTAAGCAACTGGCTACCAAATGCAAAATCCCAGCCTGTTTTTGTTTTTTTTCAGATACCTGAAATGTTAATCTGGAACAGTAAAGCTTTTGCTCTAGTGTGCAAAAAGGGTTGACCACGGTCTGATGTGACAACTTGAAGATTTTTGTCACTGATTTCTATACAATCAAAACTGGCTCTCTGATTTATATATTAAAAAATAGAACTAAAATTAAACAACATTTGTAGCCTATGAAATAGATGATTTAGGAGTCATGCTGTCAAGTGCATATTTTATTTTTCTGAAGAATAGAATAGAAAACATACAAATGGAATGCTGCCTTTAAAAAAAAAAAAAGACAGCTATGATTTTTTATAACTTTTCCTAGAAGCTTGTGTTCTACGTCTTTTCTGATGTTATTTTTTAATTATCACGGCCTAATTCTGAGATAAATCATTGTTGCATTACTCTTTTATATTTGAGATAAAGATACTCATACTGTAGGTTTGTCTTTCCAAGCTTCACTGGCAGTATACTAAAGATGAATTTCATCTATTCCATGTGACACAGGTTGTTTAACAGGAAAATGTTTTTATTAGAAGAACTGGGTTAAGGGTCCATCTGGAACCAATTGAATTCTCTAATGGCCTAACCCTGTATTTCTAGAGGGAGAGAGGAGAAAAAGCAGAGAGGAAATTCAGGCTAACAGTGTAGTTCTACAGTGTGAATTTAAGAACTTTCCCCTCTGCTTCCCCCAGCCTCTTGTTCCTGCTCTCTTGCTGTAATTTGCCACGTCTTCAGCTTTGTACATACAGCTATTTCCATGACTTGCTGTAAATTATACTGTTCAAATAACTGCTGTTAAAAGTCATCATCAAAAAATGATGGGGGAGCACTTAAATAGGGCAAATGAGGGAAGAGTAAATCGTGCTCGGAGAAAGGAAATGAATGTGGGTCTGAGGGAAGCCCAGGGCCTCCTCAAGCCATTGTCACTCAAGGCAGTCATCACTTGAGCCCATATGCCATATAATTACAGACTCAGTCATAGACTTGGGTGATCACAGCCCTCTTTAGACTACCACAGTATCACTGCACCTCCCAGGACTGCATGCAAAGGCTTTACCAATATATGAAGTACTATAAAAATGAAATGCTGCAGCCTTATTCAAAGTCCAGTGATGATCCCAGACATCATTCTGTTATTCCAAGTGGCTTTTGCTGAGCTAAAAGCAAAAAACCAACAATGAAACAACAAACAACCAAAGCCAAAACATTTGCAATAACATATCTTTAGAAAGGACTTCATGTCAAAAAGGCATTGAGGCAGCAATTGTCCTGATGTTGCGTTGTTTATAAACCCAGAATTGAGCCTATTCTCTTGTTCAGGCACAATGTTAAGCAATTTCTTTCTCAAATGCAGACAGATTGTAAGGCAGCAAATGCTTGCTACTTGTCCAGAACAAAAAGGGCTCCAGCACATACATTAATATATGCCCTGGGACTCTCAACTTTTTTGATTGCTTTGCTTCTTATTCACTGTATTTATTTTAGAGGCAGAAAATGTCCAAAACCACCTTAAAATTTTGTTAGCAAGTGATATGGAAAAAAAGTCTCCCAAAAGAAAATGCTTTTCCTTTTTCAAGTTGACCATTGCAGACATTTTATTTCTAAGTCATGTTTGCATTATTAACTCATATCAGGGTGGACTGATAGCAATTGCAGTAAAAGAACATAATGTTGTTAACAGAAATAAACAACTGTGAAGTCTGAAGCCCTGAATTTTGTGCAGCTTGTGCTTCTTATCACCACATCAGAAACCGTACATACAGGGTATAGCATGGTTGGAGGGAATGAACATAAAAAGTGTTGATTGTAAAATATTGGCTAATGTATTCATGTACGTGTTTGGGGAGGAGATAACTGTGCAGTTCACTCCTAACCCCAGCTGCCTAACTGTACTGCACAGTTATTTGGAAAACCTTATAAAAAAGATAAAATCCTAAGTGCAAGGAGCCTAAAAATGCATCCATATTGAGAAACTGTAGCCAATTGATTATTCAGCTGGCAAAATGGAAATTTCGAGTTGCATAGACAGCTAATTGTGGCCTGCCTATGGAATGACAGGTCTATAATTTTTAGTTTTGTGCACATTCAAAGCCAGTCACCTTGACACTTAACAGTCCATTATCTGCCGGCCACCGACCATATGATGATATTCAAAGAGTGACAGGTCTTTTCCATTACAGAATGATAAAATGCACTATGCTTTATTTGGATAAAGCTGTCCTCACAGACAGCACAAGCCAAGTGCTTATCTGATTCTTGCACGCAACCATGACACTGGGACACCTTTTACGCCACAGGGTTAACCTGGGTGTTTTTTCTGTCGTTGTTCTTTAGGGATAAAGGTGAGTGAAATGAGTGAAATTGGTATCCCCAGTATTGTTTTCTAAAACAACAGACAAGCTGGCATTCATATCTACGATTTCTTTCGGTATTAAATAAGACAGATTGCAGGCAGCATTGGGACACAGGTCATGCAACTACATGATTCATAATCTAAGGAGAAATGTTTGGTTTTCTACAAAAGAGATTGTTGTGTTTTCAGCATGAATACAGAGCGAGGTCAAGAAACATGTCCCAGGATACTCTGCTATCAAATAACAAAAAAACAACAAACCACCACAGATCTGGCTGAGAGCTGGCATTTGATTCAAGCTTAGACAAGGGGCTGGATGCAGCCAGGGACTCTGCTGCACCTTCCCTGGACGTGGTAAATGCATCTGTGGCCCTGTCCCTGCCCTGCAGAAAGAGGCTGAGACTTGGGGACTGTTTCTCTCTATAGGAAAAACGCAGCTTGAGGAGCAGACAGTGCTTGGAGGTTGTTCTTCTGGTTAGGGTGTTCCCAGCCCCTGCATCATTAGCCTGGAGAAGAGAAGGCTCAGGGGAGACCTCATCGCTCTCTACAACTATCTGAAAGGAGGTTGTAGCCAGGTGGGGGTTGGTCTCTTCTCCCAGGCAACCAGCCGTCAGACAAGAGGGCATGGCCTTAAGCTGTGCCAGGGGAGGTTTAGGTTGGATATCAGAAAGAAATTCTTTACAGAGAGAGTAATCAGCCATTGGAATGGGCTGCCCAGGGAAGTGGTGGATTCTCCATCCCTGGAGATTTTCAAGACGAGGCTGGACGTGGCACTTAATGCCATAGTCTGGTAACCACAGTGGGGTTGGATGAAGGGTTGGACTTGATGATCTCCGAGGTCCTTTCCAACCCATCTGATTCTATGATTCTATGATTCTATGATCTCTTCCCATGTAATCCAGGGAGGGCAGGGAAGGGCTGCTTCTGAGCCAAAGTTCAGGCCACAGTGGACAGAGGGAGTCTCTTCCTTCTACCTTGTTGTGCAGGGAAAGCCATACCTTCAACCACTACAAACAATTTGAGTACAGGAGCTTGCAGTTTTCTGGAGCCTAATGGGAGATGGGCCCCCTTGAAAGTCATGAACTCTGTTCTGGCCTCAGCACCAGTTTCTGTGCCAAACCACTCTCAGTGAATTTTATTTATTTATTTCTAAATGTCAGTTTTTACTTGGGAATTTAGAATGTGCCTTTTGAATAACTATTTTTAAACTATTCTTGAAGTTTTAACAAGAGTCAGCGTTGTTTTCCTTTGCCAGCAGGGCCTGTTCCAGCTCCCAGGGACATCAGTGAAAAGATGCTCACTGATTCCTTGTGTGCTGGAGAAAGGGCTGTAGGAGTAACCATGCAGGGATAAGTTTTTGCAACACATCAACAGTTAATTTGGAAGTGATCTTATGATAAAAATCCTGTGAATCACAAGTTTGCACAGCAATTTTCTTTGAGCACTTAGAGTGAGCAACAGTGATTTCTGATACCGGAAAAAATGATTTGTGGATTTTCCAGATGATACACAGCTGCCATTTCAGCATTAAGTACTATTCTTTTAGGTCCTTGCTTAACCAGTAAGGAGTGGTGATAAATCTACAATATTTTTGTGATTTTTTTTGCCTATAAGAAATTTACTTTGTATGCAAACCTTCAGTCTGCTATCTTCTCATATGTGCAGTATACTACATGTATTTATAGGTCTGGAGAAAAGGCTAATGAACAGAGCATACTCTGAAGAGAACAGTCATGAGACTTCATTTGTTCCCTACATGCTGCAATAATACTAATACACCTTTTACTCTGCAGAATGGCTTGTACTTGGGGAATTGTGTTTCATCCAATTTTCTTGCAAATAATGAACAAGTTCCCCCAGGTTTATTGGCACTGTCTTGTGCACGCTTTTTTGGTGTAAATTATTTATTCTACTAATTTAACAGCAAACAGTCCTGGATAGTGAGCTTAGTGAGGCAATTTCATACATATTGGTTGTAGGTTAATTATTTAGGGATTGAGATATCTCTGGTAATGCCAAATAAGTACAGACCTAATCAGAGAAAGCAATTGAATGTGTCTAGGTTTTCCAAATCTCAGATCATGCAACCACTATTTGATAGTCGTTAAGTTTGGTGTTTTATTGCGAACGAACACAAACGTGTTTTGAGGTAACCACCAAGTTCACCCTTATATTTCCCACCATTTCCCAGCAGATGGACTCTTAGGTCCCTATGAGCCAGCTAATCAGAATGTTCAGATCCACATATTCTGTTATTCTGGAAATGGAGATGGTTAAGGATGTTTTTGGATATGTGGCTTGTGGGATAGCTTAAGAGTTTGGAGGCTGTAGAAATATGAAATGCTAAAGATTCAACAGATAAACCATATTTAGGACTACAATAATGCCTCCTGTGCTGATTTTTTTTTAAAGGTGGTGTGCAGACACACAGTGGAGACAGCTTAACTGCTATAATTGTCACTGCTTTATTTTTATGGAGAGATTTTGATGCTAATCATTTGAAAAACATGAAACATCTCAAGTCCCATGTAGCATCACTATCCAGTGTCAGTTTAATGGGTACTGTGTAATTTTTTTAAATGAATGAGGAAAACATCATATGAGTATGAGGGTTTTTTTCAGCTGACATACAATAAGTTGGGTGATTCATTCCAGTGAAGCATAAGCTCTGAGTAGAGCCTGGGAAGACAAAGCATGAAAAGCAGAGTGAAGAGAAATCTGTGAGTGGTGCTTGGTGTGGATAACATGTTGATGTTGATGCATAATTGTTTCCATTCTTCCATCTTTATTTCTACAGCAAAATTGCTGCTCCAGGCTGCGCTGTGCCAGACTCCTTAAACAGCACTCAAAGCAGCCCCGTGAAAGGGCAAGAAACTCCTTATCTTGTGGCCACGTTCTAGCACCTCTTCAGTAGCAGTTTGGAGGTGTTTTAAGATCCCCCAATGGGATCTTAAAATGCTATGCAGGCTGTTTGTTTTGATAGGGTTTGTTTTTATTTTCTCTTAATGTTTGTTTTGGGTGTGGGTTCTTTTTTAATGTTAAATTTAAAACAAGCTGCAGATGGTGAGGAAGATTTGAGATGATCTCTTTTTTTTTTTTTTCCTCCCCCCAGGGCAGTTAATTTCTCAGTTTTAGGTCAGCCTTCATAGAAACGCTTGTTCCCTTGCAGGTGAGCTCTACCTCCTGTTTTGCTGGAGGAGTAAGTAGTGATCTCTTTAGCTTTAGGATTCCTAGGTTTTCCAGTGTAGGGAGTAGAGGATATGGTGGCAATAGCATGGTTGTTTGCATTGGTGAAGGGATGTACTGAAGCACTCTGCACTAACTGGATTTTCTTTAGCATGACAGCCTTTGTGCCAGATGTGTTGCCCTGGTAAGAGAGATGAGTAACTGAAGCCAGATCATTAACAAAAGCTGGATAGGATGGAGTCGCTTAACAGCAGAACGAGGGAAGCCCCATCCGTTGCCACTCTGCTTGCAAGGGTTCCAAGAGCACAACTAAACGTGTTTCCCAATTCTCTAGACTCTAATGGACTGTTTCTGAAAAGATGCCCGAAAGGATGGGTGTTAAGGTCTGTCCAAGGTTCTAGGGACCTGTGGGGTGGAATAAGGAGATATTTCCAGCCAGCAGCTTAGAGATCATTCAGCAACTTCTATTTGGCGGAACCATGGAAACTAAAAATCAACAACATGAAAGGAAGACTGCAATAGCTGGAAGAGTATTTAAGAAATCTTGGCAAAACTATGAAATAAAGCATATACAACTGTGTTAAGAAAAATATTTAACTCAATTTTAAATGCCATGAGTCATTAGGATGTGTGAAAAGGCAAAATACAGCATAGTATGTTTTTCCAGCAAAAATGAAGAAGGAAAGTTGAATCTCACTTCATTGCAAAAAGTTTTAATTACAGGAGTATGCTGCACTTTTTCTTAGGTGCTGTCCCTGTGCTCTTGAGTCCACCAGCTTAGAATTCTGCAATTACATATGGCAACTGAAACACAGATTATCAAAGGCTTCAGGATAGGATGAATAGGAAGGGCTGGAAGGGTTATGTGGAGGAGTTGGAGCAATTGGACGTGTGCTAGTTCTTGTTATCTTAGAACCTTGTTTTGTTAAGGCACGCATGACAAGCAAGAAAAATTACTTTTTTCATGATTTGAGAATTATATGTCCTCGTAGACTGGAAGAAAAGAAAGAGCCTCATAATATTTGGCTTCTGTGGACTATTCCTGCAGTGAAGCTATTTTTTTCCTAAAGAGTTGAGGATGTGTAGGAAGCTGAGCCATGCAGTGTAGTTAGAACTGAGGAGCAGTGCATGCAGTTTTGTGATACCAGTCTGGCCACTGAGTTGCCACTACAAAAGAAAGACTCAACTTTGTAAAATGAATCATTCTCAGCCTGTGATAAACCACTTGCTCAATCAGTATGAGGAGAAAAATAGAAATGGACTTAGAGAGCAGTGATGAATTGGTCTTTAAAAGACTGATAGTTTTGGGAAAAAAATAAATATTTCTTTTACTAACTTAGATGGGGACACTTTAGCTAGTCCAGTGTTTAAGGTCATACCTGTATCCCACATCTTAGGGCTCTGCAAAGAGCTACCTGAAACAGAGGTAAATAAGCAATCCAGGTGCTGAAAATAATCTGGTTTCTAATAGTAAGGAACTCAAAAAACCCTAATTTATCCTGTTTGAGAAAACCCTGGTTTTGAATTCCTTGGCTTTTCTTTCCTGCTTATACATTTTAAATCATCAGTGCAGTATGCAGAGAAATTAATGGATTACAAAGGTGTCATTTTGTTGGTTGTGATGCTGCTTCTGGGTTAGTATTGAGTAAGAAAGTCCTGGATCCCTCTCTGCCAGGTTCCTTCCTCTTGCTTTGCTGAGCTGAGCTGAGCTGAGATGCGCTTGCCGTAATACGACATGAGATCCAGCACCGTATTTCTGCCAACAGACTTCAAGTTCCCCCTTCTCTTACTGGCATTGACTCGAATTTCTTCAGAGAGAACACTGCAGACAGCACAGCAGTAAGGATTTTTAATCCTTGTCATTATAAAACTCAACAGAAATCTTCAGAAACTCAACATACCTTGTCTGCCGGGCTTTGTGCGGTAATTGCTTTTGTATTTCTGCTGAGACACAGTTCTTCAACAGTGTGCAAACCAGGAGGAATGGCTGTAGAGAAAGTGTGATGCTTTTCATCGTGTTTCCAAGCTGTTTCCCAGTTTACTTCCTGGCATATCTAATGGCATGGAGACAAAGCTCACAGCCCATCTGCATGGAAAGGAGGGCACAGGGCTGATTTGGATGCTCTCAAACTGATCAGGGAAACTTGAAATAAGGACACCCGACAGATTCAGGGGTTTCTGGGTGGAACATAACCTTTAAAAGTCTCAAGAGAATAACACATGGTCTTTCAATGACATGTCTTTCAATGAGTTCTCCCACTTTCACATTGTTCTTTAGTATGAAACGTTTAACAGAGATTCCACCTGCCTGTTCCACAAGTAGGTCAGCATTCGATAACTGCATTAAAATTGGCCTTTCCTAAATCCTCTCTCTCACTGTAATCCTTCCTGTCCCTCTCAATTTTCCCATGTTCTAATGTCCCATTATAGAGAAAATGTTGAGTCTTTTTTTCAGATTATTTCCAAATTGTCACTCACAGTGGAGATGTTTTGTTTGGATCACATTTCTTCCCCAAAAGCTTCTGAAGATAGACGTCAGATATGATGCCACATGACAAAGAAGGTTTTGTTATGCTCATGCAAAATTCCACATCTTTTTCTATTGTTCTGAAAACAAACAAACAAACAACCCCAAAAAAACCCGAAGTGTTTTGAGCTTGTGAAAATGTCTTATAGAATGTATTCAGAATATTTAAATATCTTTAGTAATGTAACTCTCAAGCCTAACATTCAGCTCCTTTTCAATGTGGCCTATCACTTCTGGTGTGACGTTACTGAAAACCTTCTGATTAAAGCCAGCTCTCTTATGCATACTTTACCTCCGTGACCTATGAGTAGCTTGAAACCATTTGAACTCTGTCTAAATTGGATCCCCCTGGTTGAAAGTGTTACTGCATGTCAGTTCTATGTCAGTTGGATGGAAATCTTGCTGCAAAGGATGAAAGTTCACAGCTCAGTATTAATCTACTGGGCAAACTACATCTAATGCCTTCAGTTTTCTTGAAATACAGCTTCTGATGACCTCTGACAGGCAAAATACAATATAGGATTTTCTAATATTCATTTTTCAGTGTAGCTGTTTAAAATCTAGCATGTATCATCCTTCTGGACCAAATAAATGCTGTGAGAGACAAAATTAAGAATAGTGACAAGTGGATTATTGGACATGGAGACTTTTGTTAATCAAATATGTCTGGGTCCATTACTTCACAAGTGTCTGGAAACAGAAAATGCAAATCCAGGCTTCAGTAAAGGAGGCTGTGTACAGATGAACTGCTGCCTGGGATTCCCTTGATATCTGTGGGATGAGACTTTCAAACTGCTGTGTGAGTTCAGCAAAAAAAATCCTGAAGCCGCATGGCTTCTGGAGCAGACAGCATAAATCACTGAGTGCTGCTGGAGTCTGTCTTTAACTCACAAATGAGAACTTTGAATTTAGCACCAGCTACTGTTTAAAAGAAAATCTGTGTAGATTTGTGCAGCTTACATGACACGATTATCAACATCCTGTGTTACACAGTGACACCTTTGCTCTTGTCAGTGTTAGGGAGTCTTGCAGATGCATTACATTGCTTTTGAAGTGACTTTTTTTGGACATTAAATCCAAGCCTAGAAAGGAAAAATGTCTGATAGGTGCAGGTTTGTAAGCCTGCAACTTCATCTCACTTCTGTTTAAACTAACAGCAGAACTCATACCTCAAGCAAGATTGACTTTCAAATATTTAGTTAGACTCTGAAAGGAAATGGATCCCGCCTTCCTTGCAAATCCCAAATTGTCTCTGAAAACAGTGGGATTTGGTAGGAGGAAAGAAATCTAAGATTCAGCTCTGGTTGGCAGTGGGATGATCCTGGTGCTGGGAGGGATGCTTTTTAGGCACTAGACATGAATCAGATTCATCTTTCTCAAAGCCCTGATTCAGTCCTACTGAGGAGAACTGGCAAAGTGTCCTTGTGCCAGGCCTGAATGGAGCCCTTGGTTCTTCAAGAAGCCTGTGCTTCAGTCCCGTGTTTGAAAGAGGACTTTTAGTCCATAGGGTGTGTATCTATTCAACAATATCTTCTGGGCCCTTCTAACTCCTCTTATTCGGTAGCTACAGTTTGTCATCACAGAACATTGCCATTTGCTTAGTCGGATAAAGTGTCTCATCCGATGGCTCTCATCCTGTCATTCCTCTTAGGGAAATACAAAACAATGGTAATAAGTCAGTACCGGTATGGCCAGAAGTATTTTGAGGCAGTGGCAATTAGATCAGTTCTTGGACAGTTTGGGAGCGTATTTTCCTGTTGTTTCCATTTTTAAACCCAGACTTCCAAAATCCTGACAGCCTGACTCTTTTCCTCTGAGTCACACAAAGGAATAAATTTTTGATTACAACATGTGCAGAGCCCAGAGTTTGAAACCTTGGAGTTCTCCTCTTGTGTCAGAGGCTCTAAAATCTGCTATGGAGAGATCCATCTCAGGCATTGCAGTAGCTCCCTGTGGGTGCAGTGTTTGGGCCACGCTCATCTCTGGGAGACCAGAGCTCACTCAGCAGCAGCACCACAGAGGCTTCCTGGAAGTACATGTGCTGTCCATACGGACCTTCTGATATAAATATAGAACCACAGCGTAGGGACTCTTACAACAATGTAGCGAGGACAAAGTATAAAAAAAAAAAGAAAAATTAAGCAGCTTGCAGACTGTGGCAGTTTTGTGACCAGTGGGCTTTAATCATTGATTTTTGCTTTGTTAATTTGGCAGTATTGAACGTGGGTAACTGTAGCGTCCAGATCGGACAAATATGTGGGAAAGAGCACGCTGATGAAAATCCATCAGAAGAGAAGTGAAGGCTTCACGGTAACATGAGTGTGTGCAGCTACATTCTGGACTGAAAGAATTAAAGTGGGGACTGACAGCGGTGCTCTCTTCCTTCACTGCTCATTGGCTCACACTACGCATTTCGATAGAGACCCTCAGATACCGAGAAGTAATTTACCCGTTGTAGAACTCCCATATCTGGTAAATTTTCCTTTGAAGCTTACAGAGTGCCTTTATGGCAGGCTAAACTTGGAAGAATAGAAAGAAGCCAACAACAGTGGATGGAATAGTATGATTTAATAGTTTTTGCATAAGAAATAGCTGGCTAAGAGGTCACGTATACTTAAATAAGAGGGGTTTTTTTATCAACAGCTAATGTCTAATCTCAAAAATAAGGGTCTGATCTCAAGACAAAGCAGAATGTCTGCTTTTTTCAATTATATCAATTTAACTAGAAGTGAAGCCACAGGTTTTAGTGGGATGAAGGTGATTCTGTATCTTTTGCTCTCTGACCCAACAACATATAGTATAGTCTTTAGTCTGAAGCTTGGGCAGAAGTTTAGATATATATTTGTCCGGTTTCATTCTAGATTTTGACCTTCTTAAGGTTAACAGTTTGTTGTAAATAGGAAAGAATCATTGTCAGACTATCAGTTTATCTTGCACGTGGGTAGACACAAGCTAATCTGGGAAAGTTTTGTGTCTGAATTTGTTTTAGAAGCTGTAGCATTTTGTAGGCTTGGCCCCACGCTGGCTATGCCACTGGGCTTGTGGAAGGTTGGAACTGAACCCCTACTTTTTCCTTTGTCTCTTGCATTGCCACTTTTGTATTTTTAATTTTTTCCCTTTTCGCTTCTCCTTTCCAGAGGTGAGACACCTCAGTGGATGGGTCACTGCGACAATGAGGATGCTGCAAACAGACACTGTGACTCTGCTTCTCTCAGCAGCTGTCAAAGGCTACTCTGTATGCAAATCTGAATGCACAACAGGAAGCCACGGGAACCCTGGGGGCACAGAAAGGTACCCTGGTTAAATTCTAACCGAGACTTATAATTGATTTTATAAACTGGTTTTCTTTCAGAAGGCTCTTTTTACAATAAGATCACAGTTTGGAATGTGCAGTAATAACATCACAAAAGATGGAATTGTGGTCAATAGGTCTGAGGGAGGAAAAAAACCACTGATAGAAGGCTCCTCAAGTGCATGGTTTGGGTTAACAGTAACCGGCAGAGAAAATGACTTTTTAACACATAGGTTTTGAGACCACCTCATGGGAAGAGATGATATCAAAACCCATGGAAATCACACCTAGATTAGTTTAGAGACTTGAATGTATTACCAGAAAGTCTTCTCAAGATTCCACTTACCCTTTTTCTACTAAGCCTCCTATCTGTATATTCCCTAAATAGAAAGGAGTCTTCTAGATGTTTGTTTGCACAACTTTCTAATTAGGCTTATTGTTAATTAATCTGGATAAATACATGTGCAGAAACTTCTCATTATCATTCTTTCAAAGCTTGATAGAGGACCTTCAAGAGATGTTTGTTTATAGATAATTTCCATTTCATGGTTTCTGCCATGTGTGTGTCATGGTGAGATTGAGGGAACAGTTCAGCGAAACTTTCAGATTTTAAAAACTAGTGCTTGGTATTCCACTGCTTGATCTTCATGATTGTCTTTTGTACATAAAAACATTGATGTGACTGTAACAAATGTCCTGAAATAAATACTTTAATTTATAATAGCACAGTTTCCATAATTTCTGTGCCTTGTTTTGTTTCGTTTCGTTGTTTGTTCATGTGCTTTTTGTCTTCTTTTTTTCTGTTATTCCCAGTCCTTGTTCAGCTCTACAAGCACACTGCAAAGTGTCAGGAGGAATAACATATAGCTTGCAGTCCATCATCTGCATTCCCTTTGCATTAGGTGTAACACTGGCATGAAAATCGGAGCCCCTGCTCCAATTTTTCCAGCTGTCTCTGTCTCCCTGTGATCTTTTTGTACAAATTTTCTGGCAAGTCTACAAATATGCACGCTTATATCCCTTTCTTGGGCATGCACATGCATTTTCCTATCTCAAAACATGGGTACAACTGAATAGAATCATTAGGGGGGGTTTCTCAGTAATTTGAGTGTGTTTGCTGATGTAGGCAAACATCAGTAAACAACACATGCATACAGTATCAAAAAATGCAGTATCTTCTCCCTTTGTCCTCTTACTCTCAGATTTCTAGGTAAGTTTGGGGTTTTTTTTCATTCAAAATGTATGAATAAAGCAATATCAGGATCTTTTCACTGCCATCTTCAGGTCTTATTTATAGAGTACTTTCACAGCTCCAGGAATTGTTAACTTTTTAGGCAATAAATGTCATCTTACTTCTGAGACTACGTTTGTTTTATTTTCCTTAGTAATATTATTGCTTTAAAACTGTAATATGTTTTCTATTTTGGTATTTTTCTGTTGCCCCAAGGGACTTGAGCTGTAACTAGGATTTGCATTGGCCACAGTGCTGTTCTTATCCTGCACATGGTTATGGGTAGACAGGAGAGAGTGCCAGGGCTGAACATGATATTCTATTGGAACAGCTTGTGCCAAGATTTGGGCTTGAACAATTTGGAGGAGACATGATGTCACTGTCTCTGTAAAGCAAATTTGAACAGGAAAGTTGTACTGTATTTTGGGCATGTGTTTTAAAAATAACAATTCAAATAATATCTTGCACGTTTCCTTAATTTTTGTCTTTGCTCTCTGGTTTCACAGCCTTTGCACTGCATTTCTTGAGTCCTGGTGGTATTTCTGTTTCATTATTTTTCAAGCAGAGTTTGATGACACTGATTTAGCAGTTTCTCACAGTTCACTGCTCCAGTTTTCATCAAATTATACTTGTAGTTATACTAGACAGTTTCATCATCAATTTCCATATGCCTCAAAGACATGCAGGGACCAGTTTGCCAACACTGAACTCAAATGCCAGACAATAACTGGAATACAGGATTTCTTTTCCTAGGGTGTAGACAAAGAGTGTAGAATCCTTCAGTTTTTAGCAAGTGTTTTCAGCCTGAATGCATTAAACGTGTAGACAATAACTGCCATGAAATATTGGTTTTAAAATGTCAAATCAAGGGATAAAAATTAACATCAGCCAGAGACTGTACTGTAAGACCTTAGCCATTTCTTTCCAGAAACCTCCCTTACATTAGAGAGCACTGCTTGTGAATTGAAGGTTCTCTCTTTCCCCACAGAATCAGAGGACTCATAAGCAACCTGAACTGTATTTTCTGTACAGCTAAGTTTGATAATTATGATAATTAACACATAATAAACATTTCGCCTTCGGGCTCTAGGTTTATGTGTACCTTCAGATCAGCAGCGTTACTGGGGACATTTAAAGTGACAAGACTCCTAAGAATGACTGTGAAAGTCTTTTCCTTCGTTTAGGGGGTCTCGGTTGCTCAGATCTGAAAGATGTCCATGTTGGAACTCCTGGCACCTTTAAAGGTTTTCTGTTATGTGCATCCTGCAATTTTCTGCAGAGGGCCCACAGTTCTGACACAAAAGATAATCTGGATTCTGTAAACTGGAACTAGATGTAGATGTGCTGGAGACCATGGTTCTTAATGTCTGTCAAAAGCACAAAGTTAATTATGCAAGGCACGAAGTGAAGCTCTATTTGTTTAGATGTAAAGAGGTTAACTCTGAGTAACTGTTGACAATAGTCACCATCATCAGATGAATTTGCTGTTAAATCTCTAGTCCTCAAAAAAATGTCTTCAAGATAGCACAGGAGTAATATTCTCACTTCTGCACTACCATGTAAATTGCTTTACTTGCACTGAGGGCTAAAATGTTTTGCAGTTTGCTTTCCACATGGAATTTTGACTGATGTTGAGAATTTTGCACATAACTTTCAGTGCAATAGGGACCTTCTCTCAGGAATAGAGAGAAGAATTTTTCTCTGTCTGCGGGAATTTCAGTTTGTGGAGTTCTGCCATTTGTAGAATGCACTCAGTGTGACAGAAAACCCCTTCACTGGATCTCCCCAAAGTCAGAAGGACATGGGTAGAGTGAGAGCGTAGACTCTCTGGTATCCCTGTGACTTGTCAAAACTCATGAGGACACAGTTCATATTACATCCTGGAACAGAAACCCAGTGTGGCCAGGGTCTGCCACAGGGTGAGATGTGTGATGAAAAGGGAAGGGAGTTGTTGAACAAGTTAAAGGTCAAGGAGAGGAGAAATTTGGAACACACTCTACTGTAATACTAATGCCTGTTTCCTGACAGGCCACCAAGTTTTGGAAGTATTTGGTACAGCGGGCTCTGGGTGCCTGAATTGCAGACGAATTAAACCGAGGTTTTTCTCATGCATTGACTTTGACCCACTGCATTATAGACCAATTAAATCATAAAATGATCATTTGTGGGAAAAGTCATCCACCTTCTTCTAAACAGGTAAGTTGTTATGGAATAAATAGAATGTTTAATCACCTCACATTACTCCCACAGTTGTGTATTCCCTGTCACAGCTCATTGACCAGAAGGTGACCCCCAAAAACCTTTCCTTGTAGTGTCCCCCGAGCCGTCAGTATTCGGGAGTTCCTGCAGTAATGTCTTTGCAGTAACTGCTCTCCATCAAACAACACTTGGATCTTTATGTACATACAAAACTGAAGTCACCTCCTGCTCTATTATGAAGGAATAAATCACCCATGTATCCCTCTCAGTTTTGAAAAAGGAATGTTCAGTGGGATGTTCTAGGAAAAAAAAAAAAGGAAAGGTTTCTTCTCTAGGTAACTTGACTATCAGTTACACTGGGATTTTTTAGAAGGACAAATGACTCACCTACAACCTTTTTTTTGGCATCATTTTTTCTTTCTAGAGAGGGCGAGTAGGAAAATTCCAATCAAATATTTAATTTATTTTAAAGGGGCAAGGCAGCAGACCAGCATTATCCTGTGACAAAGTTCCGGCCCATCAAATATAAAAAGACTGCCCAGAGGGTAACTGGTGATATTTCCTTCAGTAGTCTTACCTGATGCTCTATCAGCATTACAGTGCTGTGCTCCTCTGTGTCTGCAGATTCTGACAGAAGGCACAAATTTCACTTCCTTTTGAGCACTGTCATTGGCCTTCAAAAGCTGGTGGGCTTCCATGGAGGGGTCATGGAGTCTTCCTGAAGATGTAGTGTTTGCTGGAGTGTTGAACAGAAAAAGTGGGGTTGAAATTCATAATGACACAGAATACAAAAACCAAAAGCCAAGAAGCTTTTTTTTTTTTTTTTTTTTTTTTTAAATTCAGCTTCTAGGATTTAAGTAGATCCCAGTTCCAGTCTGTGATTTTTTTCAGGAGCTCTAAGAGCTAAAAAGTCCCAATTTGTATCTTTAAAATTAGAATACTGGATGGGGTTTTTTTTCTATTTGTTTGTTCTTCATAGATAATACTATGATTTTCTGTTGTTTTCATGTTGTTGGCCAGCACGCACACCAAATGCTCTGTGACTTATGGACTACAAGCGAAGAGAGAGAGAGCAGTGGAGAACTTTAAATCTATCCAACTATATTCAGTAAATTTGGAATGTTGTGGGACTCAGTGGGGCATTAAGCCTAAACTAATGCAGTTTTCTCCTGTTGTCTTCTGTGCCACAGTTAGTGAAGAAGTTCTGCTGTAATGAGGGGAATGAGCCTGTTAAGTTTTGGCAGAAGTGCAGTGGTTTGTATTGACACATGGTGAGTGCAGTGACTTTCAGTGTAGGTTGCTACCAGTGCCTGTCCACCGGATCAAACTCGACTTTCTTAAAATGTCAACAAATCAAAATGCACATTGTTTAATACTCTACCTGCCTGCCCCAGTCTCTGCAGGCCGAAAATGAACTCTGTCTGCAACGCAAACGAGAACCCTTGATGCTCCGGTCTTAAAATGCTAAAAAATCCCTGTACTGAAACAAACAAGCAAAACCTCTCTGATACTTGTGTCCAGACCAAAAGATAGTGTGAAACATTGGCTTTTTGTGTGAAACTTTTTGTGAAACTGTAGCATACCCTGCACAGGTCTTGGTCCCACGCCACAGACTGAGGCGCTCTCCCAAGTGCCTGTGTAGGCATTCCAGGGACTGTGCTTTGGACCAGACTGGGGAACTGACCTGCCTTGAAACCCTTTTCGGAAGGAGGCTTTTTCAAAAAGTGAATTGGTTCCACTTGATGGTTTGCTCATGTTTGAAAGTTGGTTGTTTTGGTTTTTTGTTTGTTTTGGTTGGTTGGTTGGTTGGTTGGTTGGTTTGGTTTTGTGGGTTTTTGTTTGTTTGCTTGTTTTGTTTTTAATTCCTTTCTGTGTGAAAGATCACTCAAAAAAATCCTGTTATTTAAGGAATGAGTTCTCTGAGTTGGACTTTAAATTACTCTTTCTTGTATTGCTTCACAGATACTTAGGGAAGATTTTTCCTGAACAGCAAAATGAGGTGGGTGTCTGTGGTTCACTCCAGATCATCCTGTGTGTGTCTCAAAACCTCTGTCTTGTGCTTGGCAGAAACTGGAGGCAGTGGTTCCTAAGAGCTGTATTAGAGATGACATAATAGATTTTGAAGAATTTGTATGCTTTTTGGGCTACTGTAGTGTTTTATAGTATTTAACATGCATCTCCTGTATCTGTACATTTGATGACACTCACTTCGGATTTGTAAAAGTGAAAAAATAAAATCCAGTGCAAACTCTGAACATGACTAAGGTTTCATGTATAACATGCAGTTTTAATATTACAAATAGGAAGTAATAAAGCAAAGAAAAGCTGTTTGTTCACTGTTTTGAATTTCACCCAGGTAGAAAAATCAGTCCTGTGACACTCACAATAAACAGCTCCTTTACTTTTTCGCTTTTTGAATTTATCTCTGAGATCCTCTTGTCAAGTGTGTATTAATAAATACACATTCCAGCCAAAATAGAGATGTTTTATTTTTGTCTATTTGCATTTTGATGCTGCTCCTGTGAATTAGAGAAGGCAACTCCTTTCCTCAGAAAAGCCTTTAATTAATTTAAATAAAATATTTTTTCCTTCTTTTAGCAACTCCAGGGCCAGCCTACATTTCTAAAGTGGGTGCATCTTTGGAAAGCATACTTTTCTTGGGGAAACAGAAAACAAGTAGTTTGAAAAAAGGAAAAGTTTCATTGTGTGCTCTTAATGGAAAATGTTTCAGAGTTTGACAAGTCATATATTAAAAACAGTGCTCCTGGTGACTGTATTCCAGCTTGGTGGTGTTGAGGAACACCTAGTACTGTGATTGAAGTGTGGACTTAGAGTCAGGTCCCATTCTGGATTCATACAAGCACCCACGTACTTCTTTCAGGTCACAGAGCTTGTTTTGTATAAGGACCAGTGGATCAAATAAGTGCTCATTTCAGTACCAGGACACTGAAACACTGGGGCAATGGCTGATCTGTCTCTTGCCATACAAAGTATCAGAGAGAAGGTCTTTGAGCTTTCTAATTCTAAAAACGGTTTTCACCCACCCAGGCTTCCACCCTGTTTCTCCCTCTGTGCTAGAAGTTCCTTTTGGTAGTGGCCAGGGGCTCCAGATGTATAAGGACACAACTACAGGGAAGTCCTGCTGCAGCTGTGGAGAAGGGATGCAGCAGATTCAGGGTCAAGCCTGCTGCTCCTCCTCACCTTACCTGCTCCTCCATGTTCCTGTACTGCACTTGGCAGTGGTACCAATGAAGCTGCTGTGCTCTCTTTCTGTCCTCGGTTGCTCATCTCACTCTCTGTCTTGTTCCAGAAGAAGCATTTGCGCAGTTGTGGATTGGATGAGGAGACCGACTCACACCAAACCAGAATGTTTTTCCCTGGTGCTAAATGGATCCGTTTCCCAGGTGGGGTTCCCAGCTCTCACAAGAGGGTGAGTGCAGGGACAGAAGTGGGGGGAGTGGGCTGAATGCTGAACTGCTTATTTTAAAGCTGTGTCAGAGTAAGTCAGCTAAAAATACTTGTGATACTACGGCCTTAGACTTCATTCCAGGCAAAGTTTCCCTGGAAATGTTACTTTGATTTGATTAGGAGGACGACTCATCTGTGGGCCATTTTGTCTGAAACAGGAATTTTCCTTCGGTGGTTCACAGTGCTTGCTTCTATTAAAAGGGATAATGACAATAGTA